>JAVSBV010000113.1:7374799-7386939 GCA_033117975.1 Parotocinclus spilosoma
GAAAATCAGCAAGGGATCAAATAATTCTTGGACTCACTGTATATATATATATATATATATATATATATATATATGAAAAATAAGTTTTTAACAGTTCAGCCTTTAAGTATTGATGACTATTGTTAACATTCTATACTGCTCACAAAAATTGATGGATATTTCAAAATGAATATGAGGAGGATCCCACAAGATCTGCTGGACAATCTGATCATGTTGTGTGTTTTGGCAGTCTTGGGTGACCATACACTCTACTGAACAGTCAATGTATGGCACTTTTGTCCAGTTTTACATGCTTCTGTTCACTCCCATGAATGTGTCACTTACTACTCAATCATGTTCATTGATTTTGCATCTCATTTGCATAATCACACAACCTTATTTGACTTTTCATCTGCTTTTCTCATGATTTTGTTTTGTTTCCGTCAAGCTAGAACTGTTCGGACCTTGACCAAGGTCTTTAACACACAACTGCTTGGACTGTAAGTTTGCATCAGTTCTTAAGTTGCTATGTAAACTATGAGATCAAAGCATAGCCATATATATGTAGATATCATACTCTGTTAGAGTTTTATTGCTGCACAATAGCCCCAGTAACACTACAGAAGTGGTTAAGAGGGTTCTTTTTAATATGTATTTCATTATAGATTACAGAATATTAAATGTAATTTAATGTAACATATTCCATTACATTTCTCAAACAGAGAATAACATATTTTTAATAAGTTGGACTACTTCAAAAAAGAATTGCAGTTTTTGCATCACTATTGCATGTAAAAATGTGAATGGGAATAGCATTTAAATAACACTTATACATAAAGTACACTGAACCGAGGAGTTGCTCTGAAATTATACACTCATTTCCAAAAAATAATGCACTCAGATTAAAAAAAGTGATTGCTAAAAACTCAGTATGAAGTTATATCTCACGCAGATATGTAAGTGATTACAGGTGTGGTTAAAGTGCTTTTCCCAATGCCTTATAAAAGGGTTCTCAGAAGTTACTTTTGGGTAGTATACTTCATGGTGAGAGATTGACGGCTGCTAGGCTCACCTCCAAGACACATTAGACAATTAGACAATTTGCTCAGTTGATAGGCTTTGAGAGGGAGCGCAACATTGAACTGAGAAAAGCAGAATGGTTGTTTTGATGAATTGACTGAGTTTGATCATGGTGAGTTTTTCAATCCTGCATTTGCTTTGGAGCCACACAATGCCAAAACTTCTGGTGTGGTGATCTGGAGAGCTATTGTATACAACAAGTCTGTCACTTCTTGTAGTGATATGAGGATCACAAACAACTCAGTGATATTTGCAGGACATCCTGAGGCCACATGTGTTACCTCTCGAGGCAGGCCTTTCAACTTGCATTTTTCAGCAGTATAATGCTTGCCCACAGGTTTCCCAGGAATGTACCGAATTGCAACACTTCCTTGGCTTGCCTCGTTACCAGATTTATAAGACCAGCTGGTACCCCAGAATTGGCAACCTACGAGTGTGTTGGATCTGCAGACCCATTTGTGGGCAAATGGGTCATAAAGGCATGTCTAGCAGTCAATGAACTCTCACCAAGAGTTACACTACCCAAAAGTAGCCTCTGGGAGTACTTTTATAGAGAAGCAAAGGAGATACTTTTGTGCCCTCTTGTGGTATGACCCAGTGTCTAATCAGACCACACCTTTAAACATTTACATATCTGCTTGTAACTGCAAGCCTGAGATATGTAGCATCTCAATTCCTCTGTGGGTGATTTATTATTGCAGTATTATTATTATTATTATTATTATTATTATTATTATCTCAGCTTGATCTTCTTACAAAAACATGACTATTTTTTTATATCTCTATATATACTGTTATGTATGGTTTGATGAATATATGCCTAATTTAAGAGGAAAAGCTGATCCAACTTAACAGCTTAACTCTGTTATCAGTATTGTGCGTAACCACAGAAGTTATGGTGTTTGTCAAGACAAGACAATCAGTTTAAATCCAAGCATCCTGTTCAGAATAATAGCTATTATTAGCCTGGATTTTTTTAGTCATGTTGCCAGCAATCCTGTACCACCCAGGGTTGCACAGTAGTATCAGGATTGATTTATTTGTTATTTTTATAGACTATATAAGCTATAGTTTACAGTAACATCAAAAATATAAGATTGTGTTAATGTACAGCACTCTCTCTTGCACCATGTATTTGCCTTTACTTGTCCTGTTATCAAAAGGACTGTAGCATTTTTATACATAATGCATTGTAAAATAATACGCATTGAAGATTACAATGAAAATGTGCGTAAATGTGTGTAAAAATAAATTCATAGATTAAAAATAAGTGACTAAATAGTGTTTTATGTAACATGGAAGAATGGAAAGAGAAAATGGAACTGGAACTACAGTATCAGTTACAGAAAGCAGAACAGTGTATAGCAGACAGTGAATGGATAGAATGAGAAAAAAATGAAATTCCTCATCTTGGGTATTGGTTTGTGAAATGTATACTGGGATTTAATGTGCAAAAATAATCACAAGTATTCTACTACTTTAACCAGATTAATTAAATAAATCAATCAATCATCAACCACTCAATTAATAAACTAAATTTATGGATTTATTTACTTAGGTAATGTAAGTTTTATTAGGTGAACACATACATATAGTGGCAACGGTTACATTTTTTAACCAGTTTGAATGAATGAATGAAAGAATGAATAATTTATTTCGGTTTTACAACATGTTGTTGTATATGTAATATGTAACATATGTAATCATCATCACAGCTCAGATTTATAGTTGTTTACTACCATTCTCTTGTACATTTTTTAAAATTTGCTTAGTGAACTACATATTTTCCGTATTTTTCCATATTTTCAGTTAATAAAATAAAACGCGTCATGATCATGAAATTATTTTACAATAGTTGCTCTAACTATAGCATAATAAATATAATGCTGTAAAAAAACAGATAAAATATGGTAATTTTTAAATTAATTCATTTACAAATATGTAATTTTATTTTAAATGGGAATTGACCTGACTTAATGATGATTAATTTAAAGTGAGGTTTTAAATCATACTCAATTTTTGTAATAGGTAAACTACATTCAAACTGCCACAAAATAGTGTGTCTAAATAGCTTTTAAGTTGTAATACCAGTTTGTGGATATATCTCAGACAACAATATAGAAATTAGTCAAATTTTGAAGACTGGAGTTTCCTAAGTGGTACTACAATCATGGAATGTTCCTATTAATAACTAGCAGATAGCTATAATTAATTAAACCTGTGTAACACTATGTTGTTATGAATATAAATTAAGTTGTAAATGAATATATTACATATAACTGTGTTACACTATGAATATCTATCAACTAAATGATACTATATGAACTATATTCCGCAACATGAACAATCCTGAGGGTACAGTCAAATAGTTTGTGCATAGTGAGAAGTAATATATATTATTACTTAAAATTATTTATGGTTTCTGTTTTGATAACGCATCAAATTTTGGATCATTTGGATCATAACTGGGATGAAATTCAGGTATTAGTCTGGTAGCCATATGACTAAACTATATGACCAAAGGTATGTAGACACTCATTCTGACTAGTGATGCCTGTTATTTTGCCTCATTTACCAGTCTGATTTATAACATGATGCATACAAGCAACTCTGGAACACACTGTAGCAGAAGAATGGGTTGATCTGATCACCTTTGTGATTTTCAAGCACAGGTCAATATGTCAACTTTCTGCTCTGCCCTTCTAAACAGTTCACAAATAAATGTTTGCCAACTTTGATGGAGATTAACTTCCACAGAGCTCTCTGTTTAACTTAATCAGACATACAGTGTTTGAGATGAAATGGAATGCCAACTGTGAGTCTGGACTCACTGTCCAACATCATTACAGTCATATTCCAAAATTAAATGGAAAAAGGGGTGGTTCCATGCTGATATCCATGTTTTAAAATGTACATTTTGGGTGCCCATAAACCCTTTGCTATACAGTATAGTGTATATTAATAGCGGTATAAAGTAAAAATAATAAAATAAATACATAATTTTATTGAAAGTGGTCATTGATTACATACACTTTATATATACAGTATGTACAGAATGTTTTCCCAAAATTAATTAATTTGACAGAGATTCACAAAATCTAAGTACAATGGAATGCAGATTTTGAATGAAGCCCATGCCATGAACTATTTCTATAGATATATCCTACAGTAAAAACAATGAACAACTACAGAATGTACTCTCAACATATGTAATAATTAACTTAGGCGTCTTAAAATCTGCTAAGCAGCATATTTCTCAGCATCTTTTTCTAGGTCAATAGATTCTGATAGTCTTCTATCAACAAAGATTAGTACAAGCTCTAACAGGCACTCAATCATATGCAAGCCCAGGAATTCTTAATGAAGGAGCATTTTTATTTGCTCTCAGATAAGATATTACTAGGCTTAAGAATGCTCTCGAGTTTGTTGTTGGAGCCACAAACAAATCAATTGTTCAAATAAATAATCATGAGTAAAGATTGACAGAAACATCACCAAGCAAAACCTACAATAACAAACAAACACCCCTTCATACTGTCTGTGTAAGTTACATTGTGATTTAAAATGCCCTGTAAAGGAACAGAAATTGTTCATAACCCAATTAGTCGACAAAACAGCTTCGAGCTTCTTTATTCTGGATGAAATGCAGCTATTATCTTCTGAAGTTAGATCACAGAACATCAAGGGACCAAGTGGGCTGGACTAAAAGTTTTTTTATTGCAAAATAAAGTCACCCAGACTATCATCAAGCCACATCTCAGACTAAAGCAGAATCTGTGCAAATCAGATTGCGGGATGACACCAATGTCCAAAATGAGACGATGGTGAAATTGCTGTCATAACTGGACCAAAACACAAATGAACATGCTCTATTTGTAAGTGTAACAATTTTCCCCATTCACACCAGAAAGAACATTTTTAGTGCTTATTAGACAAAGTGCCAAATTCTTATTAATCACTCTTGGGATTCTTAAAGAGTGTACACCAATGTCAATCAAAATGCTGCACTCACAATCATTAACAATACTTAACACATACAGTGTGCTGATCTGATCATGCACAATCGGCTGTAAAGAGGTTTCCATGGCTATCCAAAAGTCCTAAGAAGGGAGAACAGCAGGGGGCGGGGAGAAAGTGGTAGTATGTGGGGAGGCACTTGAATATCAATATCAACTGGATTAGCTGCATTATCTTTGGTAAAACTGCACACAGGTATAGATTCGATTCCTGACTTCTTATGACCAGCCATCTTTCATGACACACACAGTCCCCATGCTATGTCATATGCCAGTAATGGCATCAATATGGCACATGCCACTGAGCAGATTGCATGACCCTTCTGGACTGTAACAGATTATCTATCAACTAACAACACATCCTTTAAGAAATCAAGACAGCCAGCAGTTCCCTGCATCATTAAGCAGTAATGAGCAGATAATGGCACATGTCTTAGCTATATAAATCTGGACATGAATCAGCTTGTTTCAGATTTTGCCATGGCTAACCACAGCCGGGTCCTGTAATACATTTCCGTATGCTGGAATCTGCCATTTTAGCTATCCATAGACATAACTTCATTAAGCTATATATTTACACTTTTACATTCAAGGACCCAACAGCAGCAGCTTGTCAGAGTTGGAATTTGAACCTTTAACACTTGATTTGTACGCTGTCCTGTACCTTAAGCACTAGGCTACCACAAATCATGATCATACCGTCCTAGAGCTAAAATACAGCACTCTTTAGTTAAATAGAACATTTCTTTAAAGTCTCTATTCTAGCTGTATCTTCTTTTATATTTACTGAGGGGCTGTGGCAGCCCTGTGGAAAGTACTGGTCTATGGCCCCGTAGGGTTCTTGAGCAAGGCCCCTTACTTACAATAGCTTGGACTGTAAGATTGTATCAGTTGAAAGTTGCTGTGGATGTAAATGTTATTGACGTTATTGATGTTTACTTTAGCTTGTTATCAGTTGAATTGAGTTCTATATTACAGTACACTCACAATACAAAATTAAAAAATAGAGAAAAATTTAACTGCATTCGCTAATGCATTCTATTTTAGGAAGAACTATCCAAATTCATTATACAAATGTACATCAAACAGGCACTGCCTGAAGCTGGGCAGTTTGTTCTATTGTAGCCTAATGAAAATCTGAACCAAGATTTGCTAACCTGTTTTCTTCTCTACTTCATACAATGGCTCCTCATAAAATAAATATCTCAATTTTACAAAATTTTACAGCATTTATTTATTTAAGGCCCTGGGTCCCCATTAAAATTGATGCATTATGTGTATTTCTTTTGCTCACTTCTCGAAATGAAGCTTGTTTAATTAAACAATGAATGTACGTATAGAATATTGTAAACTCTTGTTTACATACCCTATTTAGGAAAAGCAACATTTTTGCTGTTGTTGAAAAAAAATCCCAAATCTGTTGAACTTTAAAAAAGCAATTCAACTCCAAGATTCCAATGCAATAATTCAATTCTAAAATTGATGGACAAGGTTTCTATCATTATTTAGGTCTGGCACAATATCTGGTCCCAGCACTTCCAAGCTGCCACTATTGAGCCCAAGAGAAAGATCTACAATTGCTTTAAATGAATGTCTTAAGATTATATCAGTAAGTTGCTCTGGTTATATACTGAAAATGCTTTACATCTAAGATCATCTGTTTGTGAAACTAAAGTAATTTGTGAATAATTTTTGTGTATATTCTGTAACGTTTCGGATATATGGCGCCATCATATTAGACATGGACAGACATGGCAAAATTCTTGCCCTATTTGGGACCGTTTGGCCTTCCATAATGATGTGCGGAGGGGGAGGGGGTTGGGATGACGCGCTCGAGCAGCAGACGCACTTAAAGCTGAGCGCCTTCAGACACGGACAGAGAGAGACAGAGAGAGAGAGGCAGAGCTGCGCATCCAGCACTGTCATTCAAATCTTTAGGACCGTTTACACCTGTTATTTCGGAGTCGGTGCGGTTGACAGGAGATGATGGTGTAGGCTGTGGAGAATTTATTTTTACGTGTGATTAGTGACTGTAATTCCTTTACACTGTTTTGTCCGTGAGCGCGAGCGGCGCTCGGTTTTCCGTCCCGACAGCCGCCTCCTCTTCGAGAGATACGAGCCGATGCGATTCTTCAGACTTACCTTCAAGTGTTTCGTGGATTGTTTTTGAAGGTGCCCTTTCAATTCGGTGATCATTTTGTTTCTTTTCGCGCGAACCCTATTCCACCCTTGTTTGTTGATTTTTGTAGATTCTTCAAACCTTAAAAGCCCGTCATCGTCAAAAACTGACTTTGACCAAAATTAGGCCTATTTTATTAAAGAATAACACTCCCGACTTGCTAAAAAAAAAGAAGGTTTTCTGGAAAAGAGGGCCAGCTCCTGTTAACCCATAACAGGTTAGCCGAGAGAAGAACACAAGGACATCTTGGTATCAGTAAAGGAAAGTGACTCGAACCAGACAAAAAGGAACAAAGAGACTTGGGATTATTATCAATCCCGTAAACCAACTGACTGCCATTTGCCCTTTTCTGGCTCTCGTTAGGGCGTTTGTGTGTGTCTTTGTGTGTTTAGGATGGAGAAGAGCGCGCTCGGTGATCAACGTTGTGTGCTCGATATGGCACTGGCCGAAGAGAAGAAATGCCACCTCATTCCCAACGGGAATCATCGGGGCGCAAACGTCAAGCTGGTGGACGTCAGCGCGCAGCAGAAGCAGGTCTATCCGGAGAGAGAGACCTGGACGCGGCAGATGGACTTCATCATGTCCTGCGTTGGCTTCGCAGTCGGTCTGGGAAACGTCTGGCGTTTCCCTTACCTGTGTTATAAAAACGGTGGAGGTGAGTGACCCTCCAGGTTCATAGAGCTATATGTGGATGGTTATTATAATGCAACACCTTTCACTAAAGCGTCTCATGTTTGTAATCCCCCATACGTCACATTCCGGCAGGGGAATCCTCTTACGTGAGCTTCATTTATTCATTCCCTTAGTCCTGCTCCCTTTAGTCCTGTCGCCTATGCTCTTGGAAAAACGGTTCAGCATGGGCAGTAGAAGGTTTGGGGGTTTGTTTCAGACCAACTGAACAGACGCCCAGTGATGAAAAGCTTTTGCTCTTTGTGTTGGTCCTATTCTGTCCATATTAGGTCTGGATACTGCTAGGTTACGAACCAAAATGAAGCTGAATCAGATATTTGTTTCAAAGAATAAATACGCTAGATACCATAAGGAGTTTACCCACCCAACCAAATATGAGCGTTAGACTTGCTGGGCTTTTCAGGACTGAGGATGATCCATTCATTTGAAAATGTTGACACGCCATTCAAAGTCAGCCCAGGTCCACCTAACTGTAATGTAATATCTGTAGTTGGAGTCCATATTATGTTCATGTTTTGCCTTGTAAAATTATTTTACTCTGTCCAGAATCTAGACATCCTAGAAATATTTTGACCTAACATTCAACCCCAATGAATGGAAGAAGTTTTTTGTGGTTTTAACCTGTGAAGTGGTTGTTAATGCATGGAGAAGACAGGTGTGTTAGGGCAGTGAAATACAACACAAAAATGTGCAGTCTAAGGAAACTTCGGCAGCAGGGCTGGGAAGTTGGGTGATTTCCAGTTGTCACTTTGTTTGATTCAGAAAACAGATGTAGCATGAACTCGTTGTGTACAATGGTGCTATTTGTGGTAAACTTTTAAAGATAAACAATGTGCATTATTATTATTTAGATACTGTGTTAAACCATGCACTTGTATTTATATTCATAATATATCTTGTAATATCTAATTATAATACCATAACAAGTGTACTTGAGTATAGCTCAGGTTACTCAGTCCATTTTTAAATGTAAATCCGGTTGGCTTCAGGCAGAACTCATGGACTTTTTTTGTACATATGCTTTTTTGAGTTTATTATAGTCACATGGTTGATTGAAAAAGACACAGAATGGCAAATTCTTCATAAATAACAAGAATTTTTATAACAAACCAATATTTTATATTAGTTTCAGTTACTTGGTGGTAAAGATTCATCTGGTGGCATTTTCTGAGGACTTGGGTTCGAATCCCCAGTGGAATCTGGAACCTAAATGTCAGGTTGTGTGCTTACCAAACTCTTTTATGGACTGGTGCCCAGTTCATAGTGTACTCTGCCTGAATTAATTCAGGCTAGGTTTCACTACCTCCCACATGACCCTGCTCAATATAGCAGCAGTAAAAGGAATAGTTTGGTTTACAAATGTTAGTGTGTATTTTATTGGAATATCAGAAAGACTGATACTAATCAATAATACAAGAGTAGTTTTCAAATTATAGACAGTAATTACAAGTTGCATATGCTCTCAAGTATTGCAGAGAACCCGAACAGTACTAGTGTTTGACGGTCAGTCTAAATTACTTTCTGTCACAGGTTGCAAAGGACATCACACAAATAAGTGCATCTTGATTAGTCATGACTGTATCTCATTTTTAAAGCAATTATATGAACCTAATGGCTTAATTGTTGACACATTCTAGTATTGCATTTTAAATTATACAACCATTTAGTACCTGCAATCCTGATTGTGTTGGATAGGCTAATCCTATTACTGCATAACAGCATGTACTTATTATATTAGGTTTAAATATTTATTCAACCAAATTAGGTTCTACATAGCTGTCCCACTGCCCTACGATGGGTTATTGCTCTGTCTAGGGTTGTTCCTTCCTTGAACCCTTTGCTGCCAGCTAAGGCTCTTCAGCAACCCTGTCCAGGAACAAGCGGATTAGAAAGTGAATGATGAATGAGCTGACCCACTCTATATAATAAGGAAGTCCATTACAGGAGGCAAAAACACAAACACAAGTCTTTGAAATGTGGGAAGAACTCCAGAGGAAACCAATACAGACATACAGAACATACTCTGCAGAGGTAACAGCCAGCTCTAACCCAGGTCTCTGGAGCTAGCCAGTGCTAACCATTGTAGCATCCCGCTTGTACACAGTTAGAGATGAATAATGTAGTAAAATACACTGCTCACAAAAATTAGGGGGTGTTCCTATTTTTTTAGCAGTATATTATTAAAACAAAGTACAGGCAGTCCCGATTTATGATGGGAATACATTCTGACAAATCTTTTGTAAGTTGAATGTGTAGTAAGCTGACGAGTTTAATATATACTACCTAAAATATGTTTTAAACACCTACATTAAACTACAGTTGGGCAAAATCATTACCATAGTTTATTCTGTAAAAAAGGTGTTGAATAAATTGTGTAATTAACATATTGAAAGTGAAAAAGAAAATTTGTTTTATTTCATCACTACATTTCAAAGCACTTCTTACACCCTAGGTCACACACTGCTGATTTCCTCATTTAGCAATGGACAGTATCATACTGCATCCTGCTTGCTGTGGGCAAAATCAAATTTTAGAATACAGCTTCTGCCACGAATGGGCAATATGACAATATTTCATTGTAGCATGATAAATTTTGCTATCGTGCTAGAACATTAGCTTTTCTGTGCATATTATGGATATTGGCTTAAAGAACACTGACCAACTGCATGTTTCATTATAAAGAGTGTAATTAGTTCTGTCTAATTGGATGAAATGCAGCATATTTTGAATAGAAATCACTTTACTAAGTATAGGATAATACATGAATAGGTTTTTTTTAAGAATCTCTCTCTTTAGGCATTTTTGATGCCATCACATATTTTTTTGATGCCATCACATATTTCATGATAACATCATGAAAATCTCTTTAAATATTATGTATAATATTTGTACTATATCGCTCACCCCTAGTTTCTGCTTCATGGATTTTTGTGTATCGGATTCCCAACATAAAGTAGAATAACAGTAAATCAGACCATATTAAAACAGGGAGTACCTGTACACACCATACAGAACCAGCCTAAATAGTGACAGAAAGCTCAGAATACAAAGTACTAAATTCGTGCTAGATCATGTGTTAGCTGTGTTAAAGGTTTAGTAGTTTACTTTGTGACTCTAATAAGGTATTGTAACTCTTCAATTCAATAATTGTTATGTGAAAATAGGTACTAATACACTAAGCTAAGGTAAGCTAGGCTAACACACTTAGCTAACTTTAAGGGTATCAAGCCCTGCATTATTTGTATTTCTTTAGTACCTGTGTTCCCTAATTCCTATCTATGAATCACTGTTACAAGACGAAAGAATGAAAAGACCTGTAGTCTGACTACCAATTCTTCACACACCTCAATTACAAATAACTCTGATTAATTGAACAAAAGCTGCACCCAATGGTAGACACTTACCTGGACTGGATCCAGAACTCAGTAACGGAATGCATTGACATTGACTGTGACACAAATTTCTGCATAAATTGCCAAGCACTTTAACTTTTATCTCCTTAATAGTTCAATGAGTTGCTGTTACATTAGTGTTACTAGACTTATGATCTTCAATAGTTTAACATGGTAATGTGATCCCTTCAGTAGACTTATAAAAGTATACGTCAAATCATTAAAAGCAAGCCCAGTCTTTATAACAATTAATCTTCATTATTTCGTTACATCTATTTTGTTACAATAGCAATAGATGAGTGGATCCCTTCTCCCGAACATCAAAGCTTGTCAAGTGCTTCTGGTCAGCAGTGGTGTACCTACTGTCACTGGTCCATGGAGGGACAAAGCTCTCCAATCTGATCCGAATAGACAGAAGAGCTACTGTGGTGCAAGTCACTAAAATGTTAAAGGATTGTGTCACAACACACAGTGCAGCCTCTGCTGTGTAGTAGGCAGGTCAGAGTGCTGATCATGTTAACGCATGTACACCAAAAAAAAATGAGTATCAGAAGTGGACCTTGAACAAATGGAAGAATGTACTCTGGCCTGATTTTCTTTTCTATCACATGGGCAGTCGGGTATGTTTGAACTGTTTACCTGGGAAAATGATGGCTCCAGGTTGCACTGTGGGAAAAAGACAAGTCCGTGTATGGAGTGTGATGCTCTGGTTAGTACGGTGGCTGTAAAGTGCAAACCACAACAACATTAACTAAGCACAATTACAAATTACAAAAACGCAACAACATTAACAAAAACACAACA
>JAVSBV010000113.1:7417301-7442117 GCA_033117975.1 Parotocinclus spilosoma
AATCCCTCAACCAGCTTCTTCTCTCTCTGGAGTACAGCAGTGCTGGGTTAAGATATTACACAGCTGCAGCACCACAGCACACAAGCCCAAAGGTAATGCACAGTTGAAAAAGCTGAAAAGGTATTTTATGAGAAGAGAAAATCAGAACTAATTACACTGCTCACAAAAAAGAAGATATTTCCAAATGTACTATCCCCTATTTTTTGTGAGCAGTACATGATAAGGGATAATTGTCATATTTAGGCCAGGTTCTGTAGAACCGCCAGTAGTAGGACACACTACCGTTTTTGTCTTTTAAACAAAACGTGTTCCAATTCATTTAGCCATCAGAGTATGAAGAAAGCAGAAAAACAATGGGAAAGATGCAGAACTTTAAATATGACTAATATAAACAATATTATTGCATTTTCCAGGAGGCGGAAAGAACCACATAATGATATGATATAACACTTATACTGTATATATTAGTCACTTTCTGTAAAACAGGCAGCTTTTGAATACATACAGGTAACATTACTAACTGATATTACAGCAAACTTCAACAAAACAAAAAAGTTATTTCTAGAAATTGCGGTACTAAGAAAAATACACACACAAAACAAAACAGTTGTGGACACACAAGTTGGCTCTGAAAGCTGTGTTGTTTAAACAGACCACCTTGTAGGTTTGTCTTCACTTTCTTCTAGGCAGGATCTAAGGTTTCTGCAGTCATTCGTTGACACCTTTCATCTTGGAGCATTCCAAATATAATTGACATAGTTTAGGTTTATTTAGTCGTTTGCGCTGTGCTGAGGATCTGAGCTCTCCGTTTCTGTCTTCACGTCATAGTGACAAAAGAAATGTTCTAAAAATGTATTAATGAATCACCCCTGCTTCTTAAGGCTTATTGAACAACTCATTCCAGATCAGGGAAAAAAATGGTAAAAGGGTACTCGGTAGTCTAGTGGTCTAATGTTCACTATCCTAGGGACCCTGATTTGCTGAGTCAGGGGTCAGTTGCAATCACCACTGGCTGTGTCTGAGTGAGGTACAGCCGTTCAGGGGATCAACCCTGGCATTGCATCAGCGACCCCTATCCAGCCATGTGGACCCCAGAGTATGTTTATAGCTGTGTCTTATTTAGACTAGCTATGAAGAAGCTGGGTTAAAAAGGGCATGTACAAACTGAAATACAAGATAAATGGCAAATTACATTTACAGTTTTATACATTCCTGGGCTCAGGACCTGGACTATTTTAGATAAATGTATGCCTTATAATTCAAGAACAAAAAACCAGCAACACAAAACAAGACAAAAGATATTGATATTTTGAGCACTCAGACATTTTGGTTTAGGTTTTATATCAAATGTTTAGTCAATGATCTCATCTGTGTGCTCAGGAACAGGACTATGTAAGTGAACTTCCCAGTATCGTTGCTAGGACCATTAAAAAGTTCAACATTTTGCACTTTTAAGTTTAGACCCATATTTTTGCCCATGAGTATACAGCCCTGGAGCTGTAAACAGAAGTTGAATCTTGGGGTAGGTTTGCAGTGTGCAATCGGAATGTTTGGTGGTGTGGTTACAATCTGAACCTCTCACTGTGCAGCAGTATGGGTCGGTGATGTTGGGTGAAGGTCACACGGCCATGAGAAAAGCAACAACTTATTAAAAGTACTTCTGAATTTTGCCACAAAACACCATTTACTCTGGAACTGGATGAGATGGTAAACTTTAGGGTATGTCCCAGTGACTGCCTGATCCCTCAAGTTAGTGAATTAGTGTAACCGTTTTTGATACCACACTTACCTGTTAAACCTGTGGCATACAAGCTACCTGTAAACCCTAATATGCACCATGCATCATACAAAACCACCACACAGATAACGTCTGTTTCTTCGGAAACGTCTCCTTTTTTATTCCAAGAAAAAAAAGAGCTTTTCATTCCAAACAAGAAAATAAAATACAACAAGCTTATATTAATCAGTTATTAAGATGATAAAGTATGCCTTTTTTAATAACTTTTCTGTTTTTCCATGTTTTTTTCTTTTCTATAATCAGGTTTAAACATGCATCTAAACAAGTCCAATCCTGGCGTCAGTGGCCAAAGAAAGTAAGGTAGTGGTAAGGGAAGGTCTTACAGTGACGGTCATTATTACGGAGAAGTGATTAGGACATGGGGTGTAAATGAGTGTGAGCGATGATTTGGTGTGATTATGGAGGGGACGATTTGATTGATCCCCTTATTTTCGGCCTCCTCCCGGGCTGAGGGGGCTCCAGCGCATGCGGGTGTCTCTTATATCAACTGCTGTCTGGGGATGGTTCCCTATGCATGGCGTTCTTCTTCATGCTGTCGAGGTACTCCTGTTGTGACACGGCCAGGACCGAGGCCAAAATCTCATCGTCCTCCCAATCTGTCAGTCCTGCAGCACAAATATGCAAAATCGCTTTTACACAACTGACAGCGGCAAGAAAAGGGGAAGACATCTTATCAACCCACACATCGGCCATAATTTCTGATAATAGCCAGCTTCATGTGTAGCCTGCTGCTAAGATCCAGGGCTGAGTGAGTCGAAAAACAATGAGGCCAATGTGTCATCTCGAAACTTGAATCATTTTCTGCCTCACGCTTCTTAAACTTACAGACGGCGAAGAAACTCGAAACTCAAGAGACTTAGTCAAGCCCAAACGATAATCAACAGTAATCTAAAAGATTATGTTTAACATTATTATATAATGAACTGTGGTGGTGCACCAGTTAAGATACTGACCTACTGACCCTATGGTTCAGGGTTCAAACTCCAGCACTGACAAACTGTTGTGAACATTAGCAATGCTCTTAATCCATACTGGCTTAGACTGTACTTCCTAAGAGTATCCATATAACATCTGCTAAATACTGAAACTGTACAGTACTCTGCAAAAGTCTAAGGCCACCGTCAAGCTTGTTGCTCTTTGCAATGGTTTTATTTCTCAGCCACTTTATTAAGACAAACAATTTTCACAACTTGCCAAAATGGCTTTTCCAGGAAAAAGTCAGTATTTAATGTGACCGTTCCAAAGAAGTGCTTGAACCTTACCAAAAGCAGCATTCCTGATCTAGCTTCTTCAGACTGTAGAGTCAACTTGGCATCCTGATGAAGCTGCCAGTTGCTGCTATTGCTTACGTGTAAGGGGTGGTCATATGAATTACTTACCATTGCAGCCTATAAAAGCTGTTTATCTATTATTTTTAATACATGCATATACGTGTCTTGTAATGTCTGTTTGTATTCTGAAAAAAGACAGAGAAATTGTTATACATGGTCTAATGGTATATCTTATCTAATGATGGCCCAAGACTTCTCGCACAGTACTGTAAATACCAGCCTACTACTACCTAGACACCAGACCTGTCGAGATTTAGACATTTTGGTAAAGGATTGTAATGAATCTGCTATACCTTTTCTATTAAGCAGTTCCATAACAACACTAACACACTGATCAAGTCCAGTGATTACGAATGTGTTTAGACATAGATAAAGCTTTGAACTGAAAACCTCAGAAAACATAGAAACAGGAGCAGGAATTCTGTTTGGCAAAAAAAAAATAGATCTATGGTAATAAGATTCCAGTTCAGTAAGCAATGTGCTGTGTGCACTCAACTACTTACTATACACTGGCTGTAATCAAGAATTCTAAATACATTTCATATGAACACAGACATTCATCATTTTAGATTACAGGCTTTTATGCATCTTCTTTATTGTTGTATTATGGGCTAGAGATTCTGCATAAATGCATTAAATTGGTTCTTGTCTAATTGCACTGCCAGACAGAAAATGTTAAAATCGAATATGGAACCTCAAACAGTCCTGATTAATTGAACTAATTGGGATTAGGTGCTTATGTAACATTGTGGCATCAGAGGCCACAGAGGTAAGAGTCAGCTGCTGAAAGCAGAAGATCCTAAACTCATGGAATGGGATTGATAAGATAATGGACTAACCATTATATGTTTTTGTTTTTCACTTTAAATACAATATTCAGTAAATTACATTAGATATTCAACACTATAAAATAAACTTTGTTTTATTTATTTTGCCTGATAAGTGTTTTAGTCTATGACTTTTTATATATGATATTCTGTACTGTGCAAAAGTCTGTATATTTCAGTTTCTATTCAGCTTATTCCTAATTTAAGATTTAATGGTCACTGCACTTTGTAGCTCTCCAATTGCAGACTATATACATCCTACGTTAGTCTTCTTTACTTTGTTCTCTAATGGTCAGTGTGGTGTGTTAGTTTGTGTTGTGCTGGTACAATTGGATCAGACACAACAGTGCTGCTGGAGTTTAAAAATACTTGGCACTCACTGTCCAATTTATTTAAGACATTCAATGTATTGCTCCAAATTGTAGACGTAACTTCTGGTTTTCCTCTTTCTAGATATGCTGCTATAGTTAGTGCTGCCAGAGTGTAACGCTGCACGGGGCATCAGTGATTGTTAATAGACTCAGTACCCTTAATCAATAAGTAACTACATCTTCTCTTTTCTCTCTGAGCTTATGTTCCTTTACCAGTTCCAGCCCCATGCACTAAGATGTTCCTCCATCCTCAGCATCACTCTACTGGTTTTCATCATCAGAAACCAGTCCTTCCATCCCTGGGCCACACGAGAGGGCAGTAGCTCTTTCCATCGTCAGGGTTCGATGTGCCTCCCAGGGCTTCCCGCTGAGGAATTAATATCCTAAATTGACTCTGTGTATTGGACGAAATATTTACACTATCATTGTCTGTTACTATTTACTTAGTTGTACCATTAATACAAACTTAATTGTTTCAATTGGCATCTGAGCCACCCAGGTATAGTCACTTTTTGAGTTTTGGTCCTCCCAAGGTTTTTCCCTTGAAACATTCAGGGAGTTTTTACCTGCCAATGTCATCCTAGGCTTGCTAAATTTGGGATTGGCCTTTAAAGATAATATAATATTGCCAAGCTGCTTTCAGACACTGCTCCATTATAGAACGTACTACAGAAATAAATTGGACTTGATAGATGGACATTTCTGGCTAATAAACTATTTTAAGTCGATTTTTAGTCAATGTGGTGAATTAAAACTCCAGCAGCACTGCTTTGTCCAATTCACTCATTAAAAGAACAGAGAAAAGAGCCTAAATATGTGCAGAAACAGATCTGTACAGCCTGTAATTGTAGAATTACAAAGTACAGTGACCACTACAAACTTAGAATATAAACAGCAAAAATATAGATTTAGCAACCTATGTTTAACTCCTCTGTTTTCAACACATTCAACTTATGATAACTTTATTCTTGAACGTAACCCCATTGTAGATCAGGAAGCAACTGAATATGATTTAACCTGACCAACATTACATTAAATTCAAGAAAAATGCAAAATGGAGGCATGTTCATTAGTGGTCTCAGATTTTTAGTCTAATACCCACTGGATGTCTCTTCCCAACCTCCAACAGATGTCAAATTTCGGCATTAAAATGAGCACAAATTCGTCACTTTTAACTCCCCACAAAGCTTACGTAAATGTCTTTTCATTCAGAAAATCTAAGACTAAACGTGGCATCTAACCAAGGGTTCCCGTTTTGCATAGCACTGCATTTGCTTGAGCTAAGAAGCCGATGACGTAGATCTGTGCTGCATTTTGCATGCTGTGACGCACAGTACAAAAAGTATGAAAATACAAGTTTCCTCAACATTAACTAACGTTTCTCAAGCTGCACCTCACAAACGACTGAAATTTAGTGAAGGAAACTCCATCGATTCTCTGATCCCTATTCTGTAGCATAATGGTGGCAGACATTCACTTGCAGCGGAAATCTAAGAGCAGTTGTTGGATGTGACTGTTCTACATTATTCAGTCAGGAATGTGTGAAGTTAAAGTTGAGAAATTGACAGATTTACCAAAAGCAGTTGGTGACATATCTTGCATAATGGCGTGGTACCCCAATGCTGGGTACAGAGACACTAGGGAGGATGAGGTTGGTCTGTCTGCCCCAACACAGGCCTGGTTACTGGGCCCTGCACAGAACAACACAACATAAATACCACCTTATTGTGATTGGTCTCTGTATTTACCTCTTCATTAATGTTTTACTTTTCTGCATTTACTGAGTACATTTGCCCAAAGCACCTACTCACAAGCTCACTTTAGAACTTTCTCAATTCTGACACATCCAAAAATCTCCCAAATGCCTTTATCTGTTGACTGAACATCTGAATCAGGTGTGTAGGGCCAGGAATACACTCGGATACTCTAAGATTGGGAAACACTGCCCAGCATTAATGCAGCATTTACATGTAGTTTGCACAACAAATAAGAGAAGCACTACGTGTACCCTGCTTTAAAGGGTCAAAAGTTTACAGTCGGGCTTTTTCGTGGTCACAAACAGTGGAGTTAATCACAGAATAAAATACAATTAAATTCACAGACACCAGAACATGGTGTGAACAGAGTGGTGCTTCAAAGTTTGTGAACCCGTTAGGATTTCCTATGTTTATGGATATAAAAGAAATTAAGAGAGCCCAATTAAACAAGTGTGCAAAATCGTATTCTTAGTCATTCATTTATTGAGGAAAATGCTACATATACAATGTTACATACCCGTTAATGGCAGAGGTAGATAAACCTGTGAGGTTAGCAGTTAATGTGAAGGTGTAATTAGAGTTAGGTGCGTTTAATTAATGTGATGACAATCAGATTCCAGGGATCAACACATTTGGAGCTTTCTGAGGATCTCAAAGTCTTGGTCCTCCCAAGGTTTCTTCCTTATAATGCTCAATTTGGGATCGGCAATAGAAGATAATCAAATACTTTAAAGCTGCTTTGAGATAATGCTCAATTGTAATAAGTGGTATATAAATAATAAGACTTGACTTGATTAATTGTACCCATTGAGGAAATCAAAACCTTTGTCACCCTTAGTCTGTGAAGTCACAAAGGAAACCAGGGTAATTAATAACCTAATATTAATGTCCGTCAATCACCACTCAGAAGAACAATGGTGTGAATGGCAGGGTTGCATGGAGAAAACTCCTGCTCTCCAAAAGATCATTGCTGTTTGTTTGCAGTTTTCTAAATGTCAAGTGGACGAGCCAGAAGCCGTAAAAGGTTAGTGCAAGAATGTTACGTGGCTGAATGGGACCAGCATAAAGGTTTTTGGTTTTCAATTGACATTGATTTTCCCTTAACATCTAGGCCACCCTAGGAGGATGGGTCCCATTTTGAGTCTTGGTCCTCCCAAGGTTTCTTCCTTCTATATTTGGGTTTTTTTCCCTTTCCACCATCGCCTTAGGCTTGCTCAATTTGGGATTGGCCTTTTAAGATAATATAATATTGTAAAGCTGCGTTGAGACAATGCACCATTGTAAAAAACGCTATATAAATAAATTTGACTTTGACTTTAGTTAAAATGAGAAGTGTTATGTTTGGAAAAAACAGTGTACTGGTAATTAATCCCACCTGTAAAACATGGTGGTGGTAGTGCCATAGCTGGGGGCTATTTTTTTCCTCACCTGAACCAGAACAGCTTGCCATGGGAAATGTTAGGACATATGTCTGTGAACTGAATCTCAAGAGAACATGGTTGATGGAGCAATACAATGAGTCAATTAAGTGATGACAATTAAGTCATTATATTAAAAAAAACAGTTAAAGAATACAATTAGTGTTTTGGAATAGCCAAATCCCAAGTGTTAATCCAGTCCAAGTTAATCCAATTGACATGTTGTAGAATAACCTGAAGCAAGTAGTCCTTGTGAGGAAACTCGGAGGAAACTCCAGAGTTGAAGATAAAGTTCCTCCAAGTTAATGTGCAAGACTGATCAAGACTTACTGGAAATGTATAGTTGCAGTTATTGCTGCACACGGGGGTCACACCAGATACCGAAAGCAGGTTCACATACATTTGCCACTCACAGATATGTAACACTGAATCATTTTCCTGACCATATATAATATTTTTGTTCCCTTTTTTAAATTTGTTTTAAACATTTTAATCTACTTGCTAAACGTGTGAAAATCTGATGATGTGTTAAGTCACAATGCAGATATATAGAACATTCTAAAGGACTCCCAAACTTTCAGGCAATGTATCATTATAGGTACTAACAGAACTGGGCAGCACGGTGGTTGCCTCACAACAGGAAGGTCCTGGGCTCAATCCCAGGCTGGAGTGGCCTAGATAAACTATCAACTAAACCATATGTGTTTTGTGTTAAGGGTGCATACCTGGTGCACATGGCGAGGGGGGTTTGGACAATGCAAGCGCTGCTCCTGCTGGGGAAGGGGGTTTTTGTGCTGTGTCTGAGTGGGTGGGGTCAGGGTTCTCAGGGGAAGGGGCGGAGCTCCGATGCCGTGGGGATCGTGCACTCCACTCCTCCAGTCCACTAGAGGCTGCAGCTGTGGCCGAGCTACAGGTCGCACTGGCCTTCCGTGGCTGAGTGAGGAAAAAAAAGAAAGAGGTATCGAAAAAGATAAAAAGAAACGAACGAATAAAGAAACTGCTTTCAAGTAACTTAGAACTACAAATTCTCTTCTCATGCACACTACTTCTGAAACAGTGGCAATGGTATGCAGAGATTCCTAGCAATCCAACTGACTGCACTGAATTCTTTTTACATTTACATTTAGGTTATTTAGCAGACACACTTATCCAGAGCAACTTACAATTCATACAGTCTTGTAATCCAAACAATTGTGGGTTAAGGGCCTTGCTAAGGGACCCAACTGTGGCAGAGGTGGGATTTGAACCCTGGACTTTTAGTTATTTATTTACTGTATTACAAATAAAAAAATTATTATTGATTTCAATTGTATTATTTCCTTAATTTTACTATTAATACAACTTCTAACATCTAGGCCACCCAAGAAGGATTGGTCACTTTTTGAGTCTTGGTCCTTGCAAGGTTTCCTTCTATAGTCATGGAGCTTTTCTTTGCCACTGTTGCCCTAGGCTTGCTCAATTTGAGATGGGCCTTTTGAGTTAATACAATTTTGTAAAGCTGCTTTGAGAAAATGCACTATTAAATATATAAAATAACACTTGGGGATATTTTAAAATGAATATGAGGAGGATCCCACAAGAACTGCTGATCCTGTCCATGCCCCATCACTGTCGGTGTGTTCTGGCATTATTGGGTGACCATACACTACTGAAAAGTCAATGTGTGACACTCTCATCCCATTTGATATTTCTGTTAACCCCCATAAATATATCACTTGCTACTCAATCACAATAATTGAGTTTGCATCTCATTTGCATAATCAAATAACTTTCTTTGACTTTTTATTTGCTTTTCTGAAAATCTTGTTAAATTAAATAAATGAAATGTTTCTTTTTTAATAGCTTAATCTTAATTTTGAAATTTTATATATATATATATATATATATATATATATATATATATAAATAGAATTTTTATCCCCTAATATTACTTTCCACACATATATATATATATATATATATAAATAGAATTTTTATCCCCTAATATTACTTTCCATATATATATATATATATATATATATATAGTAGTATACAAAAATTTGAGTACAACAAAAGTAGTACAAAAAATTTGAGGACATTCCAAAATTAAATATGCCATATGAAATGTCCACTAATATTTTGTGAGCAGGGTAGTTATAATAATAATAATAATAATAATAATAATAATAACAATAACAACATGCTTAATAGTTTCCATTAGAAAAGATCTAACAAAATCAAAAGAAAACCCTTGCATAAAATAAAAAAAGGTCAATATTTAAATTATGGAAAATAATATTTTCATGTTGGCTAATATTTTTATTCCTATGACACTAAAAGATACATGACAGAAATTCGCATCACATTTTTTGAGCAACAAATTAACCTGAATCCAAAATCAGAACAATATGCATTTATACTTTTTTTTTATTTGATGTGCAAATCGTTGAGTTCAACCTACAATAAGCCTGCAGTAGTCATGTAGTGAACATATATTGTACTTTCACTTTGCAATTTATATGAAGGTCCTTAGTTTCTTTGAAATCACAGACTCACTGGTGGCTAAAGTGTGAAAACGCAAACATAAAAACTGCTCCAACCAGGCAGTAGGTACAGAAGGTATGTACAGTAGGCAAAGAAGGTAAACCAAGCAGCCGGAAACATCGTCTGAGGGGTCTTTCTTTGAAATGATGGCATTTGTGTGAACAAGTCTGGTTTAATGTAAAAATAACGTTTAATGTTGTGTAAGGTGAATTTAAAGTCCTAATATAGACAAGAACGTCTTATCATGCAACGATTGTCCATTACCAACTAACTTATATAAGCTTATATCACAAAATCATTATTACAATTCATAGAGAGATGTTCCAATAATGCCTGTAAAAGGTTACAGTGGTGCTTTAAAATGTGTGCACCCTTTAGAATGTTCGAAGAATTTGACCTAAAACATTGTCACTTTTCACACAAGTCCTAAAAATACTCAAACTCTTCAGATATGGGTTTGTAACCTTTAAAAGCATTAAAAGCTTTCAAAAACATGTTTCGAAGAACAGACTGTGTTCTTTAAATACAACAGTGTGCTCAATCATGCCTGAATGCTATTGTATTGACTGAAAATACCTGACTTTAATTTCATCCAAGGGTTGACCTTATTATGCCACTCATATAAATGCAATATTGGGTCATTTTCCTCAATAAATACGTGACCAAACATCATATTTTGTGATATTAAATACTTTCAGGAAAATCTGATGATGTTTTCGATTATATTCAGGCAAGAATAAAGCGCATTCTAAAGGGTTCACAAACTTTCAAGCAATGGAATGTGGTACAGCACCAGTCAGAGGATTATTCTTTCCCGTTACCCCTCCCAAACCCACGTATTAGCATGAGAACCATTAGATCCCACTGGAATGTGGCCTTTAGAGCAGCTGGCGGGTTGTTCTGTGGCGTGACCCCCTTCTCACCTGTCGGGCCTGTTTCTCCTGATCCCGGAGCCACTGCAGGTATGACTCCCGGGCCACCTGCTCCTCGATGGCTTCATTAGTGGCCTCCCAGTCAGTGGCCCTCTTCTTATCTTCCAACATCTGCTGTTCGATCCACGATTCTTCTGATGTCTTGATGGCATTTTTCATCAGAGACTGGTCTGCATACTACCCGAAGACAAATAGAGAGGAACAACTGAGTAAGACATGACCAGTTATATCTGTGAAATACCATGTCAGGTGAGAGACAACACTGGGACCTGCGTTCAAGTATTTGAATACCAGTATTTTATAGCTGCAGCACCAAAGAGCTCCTCCGCTGCTATATTTAAATTATTAACTAAATGGATGAGAAATATCACTACTAGTTTAGCAACATCCAAACTACAACCCAAAACCAAAAACAGTACGGAAAATGCAAATACAACAAAAGCACAGTGTGTCTTACGCTTAAATTGATTTTTTTAGTGAAGTCCAGACAGTGTAAACTCAAGGTATTTCATGTTTTGTCTGGCCAGTTTCATTTCATTTGTTAATACAATATAATACATTCCTGTGTTTTATCTCATTCTTCTGCAAACACATTTTAAGAAGTGCAACAATATGGGGTCTTTGTTGTTGCATTTTCTGTTTCAAAATCCTCTACACATTCTCTATTGGCATCAGGTCAGGACTGTAGACAGCCCGGTCCAGTACCCTGTATATCAGAAGTGATTTAGATGATACTTCCAAATGGATTCTCATATTCTGTCTTTAAAATCTGTTCAAGGTTTGTTCACGTACGTATTTACCACCAATTAATATTTGGGACAGGAGCGAGGTTATAGCAATAGTAGTCAGATCCACTTGCAGTTGGGGCAATTTAGATGAGTCACTAAACTTCATCTTTTATAGTTTTAAAAATATGGGAGGAGATCAGAGCACCTGGAGTACCACATGAACATGGGGAGGACATGCTAGACAGAGTCCAAGGTCAGGATTGCCTCCCGGTGAAGTATGTGATGACTTGCAGTCTTGTAGATTGTCTGGAAGAGTCTACAACGTCTCACGGGGGTACATGGTGTGAACTAGCTTGAACATTTTGAATGGAGAGGATAAAGAGATCATTATGAAGTCTGTATCATGCTTAAGGTGGCTTGTCTATTTATTTATTTACTGTCGCTATCAGCATCAGTGGCCATTTCAGTGGCACACACAATTATAGACATGGAGACTCAGGCTCCTCCTCCCTCCCTGGGATTGAACCCAGAACGTTCTTGCTGTGAGGCAGTGGCGCTACCCACCAAGCCACCAAGAAAAAGCAGGTAAGAGCTAAATAAGAATGTTGGATTAACCCACCAAATGTGTATAGAACCGTAATGTAATTTTTATACAATTAGAATTGAGACCAATGAAAATTCACTCAAGGGTTCAAACTGGCCCACGAGGCACTAACTGTTCATGACAATTATTTTACTAAATTGAACCAGACTCGGTGTTCACATCAAGGCTCTGCCAAACTGCCACTGTTTGGCCCTTGAGCAAGCCCCTTAACCCTCAACTGCTCAGCTCAGTCATAAATCACACTGGGTGAAAGCTTCGGGCAAATGCAGAAATGTAAATATAAATGTAAATGAAAAAGAAGCATGAGAGAAACGCTGACAGAGACAGATGTGTAAACAGAGGTGAGGTTAATATCTATCATGCAGAATTTGAAGTGATTTGCTTACTGTAGCAGAGACTCAACATGCACCAATACAAAAAAAAACCTGGGAACCCCTGGTCAAAACATAGATTTACTGAATGCGGAAGTTAGAGGTTCAGTCAACCTTTGCATAAAGCAAACTTAAAAGTATGACTCTTCTGATAATTTTACTGAACCAATAACAATGGAATTTCCATCTCATAGCCTTTACAAAAACACTTGAAATAAACCACACCTATTGGTATACAGTACCAGACTATGGACCAGAAGGTGCCAAGCTACCACTGTTGTGTCCTTCAACAAGGCCCTTTTTTCCACAGCTGCTTCTATCGTACCATATAAGACTGCATTAGTTGTATGAGCATCTGTGAAATGACTACATGTACATGCACTGGACCCATTTTATGCATCATTATATCCATCATATATTATCAAAGTATACAAAGTATACAATATATTAATATATGGAAGTGTATTATCCAGTTGTGATTTCTTAAGGCTAATAGTTCTATACTGTATGCAAAATGTAGGGTATAGAGTTGAGGAGAACATGTTGGAGACACTCCATAAGTAAGGTTCCACAGAGTGAAAAGTTTATTAAACCTACATTTGTAATAGCAGCAATTAAAACATGCAGACATATTTAAGTTTGTTACATATTTAACTTGTAACATGTAAATTAATTCAATTTGTAAAAAGATTAGCAAAAGGGCATGGCCAAACGTCTGAATAAGACTAAAAACAGTAGCTTTCTTTTGCCCGTTATCTATTTGCTAACAATTTAGCTATGCTGTAAACTGTAAACTGACTATCTGACAGTAAAACATGATCAAATCCCACAGAAGCAAATAGTTTGTTGCAGTTTATGACAAAGAAATTTGTCAGATGAAGGGCACTGGTGTAATCCAGTGTCTTGAGTTCAGGATTAGTGTGCACTTTAGTTTACTCCTCCTATCTCCACTGTCTGGGAGAGCGTCTCAAATACTAGACAGCTCCTGTACATGCCTGTGCGCTGTGCACATGCCAACTGGGCCATTCTCTGTCCCGGCTGTTACACAAAACCTGACTGACCATGACCCTCAGAAACACAGCTGTGGCTGAGCATATCTCTAAAGGTCTGAACACTACACTAGTATAAAACGATCAGAAACAGGACACAAGTTAACTCTATATGTTAACTCTATACACTGTACATTTTCATTACATACCCATACATACAGCATCCTTAATGTCATAGCTATTTTCATGGAAATTTACAGAAATTATACAAAATAATAGACAGAGAATTCCATACTAAATAGAATGTAATATACTTTATAACCCTGTGTAGGGAAAAGTCATAACACTTGGATGGAATGATGGACCTGGCACTGTTGTTTGACAGCAGCCAAACAAGCATTGAAAGTATTATTAAGTAAATGAGAATCAGTTTATATAGTAAAAGGGTGAGATTATAATAATAACAACACCTTTTTCACAAAGTTATACAAACAAACACCAGTAACTTTCACAACAAATGTAAAACACATTAACCAAGTTAGAACAGGTATTAGACATTACTTCAACTAATTAATCACCCCCAACAATCACATCAGTAACCAAAAGCAAATCATTTGGTTTTTCCAAAATAAAGGTGCCACTGTTTTTCTTTTTTGTTTTTTTTTAAAGAAGCTATTAAGCCCATGAGGAAAAGCGAGATGCCCCCACTTTGTCAGAAATGCTTCTACTCTTGTGGTGACAGAGAGACAAACCAAAACTACATAATGCAGCTGTATAAAATAACTACATTATTCCTAGTCTGTTGTTGTACATGTGCAATAGGTAAGAAGTTAGATAATGCTCTCTTAGATAATCCAGAATTATCTTCATATCATTTAACTTAACACTCACCGGTACTTAAATTATTATTCTGCTTTATAATTGCATGTATTTAGCACACAGGCGATAAATCCCCTTGAGTGACAATCCAGGAATATAGTTGAGCAGTGGGTTAGGGAATTGCTCTGCTTTACAACTGACATTTTCAGCACTATTACCGGAGCCAACAGTTCTGCTTCTCTTCTGAATGAAAGTTCCACTGGTCATGAATAAGTTCCTGGTTTGCATGACTACCTCACAGCAAGCTCCATGACCATTATGTAAAATAACAAAAGTGAATTTAATTGTGTTGTGGCTGGGTCATTTCAGCACACTAGAATCTATAATAACAATGAATGGACTTGTAGTTGGGTTGTAAACATGTAAAGCATCATAATAATGTTCATCATTCTAATTATTAAGATCATAATCTACTCAAACCATGCATTCACTGGCCACACATTTCAACAGTTCAACAACACATAACAAAAAAAACCCAAACTTATTATAACACAACATAAAAACAAATTTGATTGAAAACAAGCAATGTCTTTTGGTCAACACTGATAATAAATACTGCACACCAGTGTATGAGAAACTGCAGTCCATTGGCTAAGTAAGATATAATCTCCCATTGCAAATTTCCAACTATGACAGACTATATATGGTGTTTGGACAACATCCAGATCCCATAACGTGCAGTTTCACAGAAAGTATAGCAAATGCTAAGCTATATAGCATACAGCATATGATTGCATACAGCAGATGACTTGTACATTAATCAGCAGGTCTACCGTGTTTAAAAATGCTTCTTTAACTAACCACAAACACCTGTACTTTACATGTTTAGTGACCACATTAATAGCTCACCAACCTGCCTAAACAACTGAGCGTGTTTATTATCTTTATCTTATTAAGTGCACTTAAAGGTAACTGCCGAAAGTCAGATTTTGTCAGTAATCTGATCCAAATTACAAATTTGTTTGTTTATTTAACATTATATCTATATCTATACACAATGTTACATCAAGACTAGTTATATACACACACTCAAATCAATGGAACTTTAGAGTAATCAATTAACCCAAAACATACGTCTTTGGACTGAGGGAGGAAACTGGAGTACACAGAGTAAACTCATACAGACAGGTCGACTCCACACAGAAAGGACCCAATTCACTCCACCCTGGACCTGGATTGAACCCAGGACCGTATAGAACATACATGCACTTCATTAATAATCCAATGAGAAAGCTCTTGGTTTATATGAGTCAATGGAAAAGTAGGCCAAACAAAGTCAAGTCTTTAGAATACATAGACCTGGAAGCTGTGGGGAACCACTCATGCACATGCGCAGACTGAAAACACCGATCATAATCGGGTAACTGATATACAAGCGATGAGTTATTTGATTTCTTAATCTGATTTCTAGATTAGACTCTGCTTTTCACATGACCACTTGAATAATCGGATAACTGCAGAAATCTGAGCATGATCGGTTTATTACTCGCATGTAAACACACTCCTTGTTTGCATGCTTGAATTTACTGGCTGATAGATTCTGCTCACACTTGCACAATGATTAGGAAAAAAAACAGACCACTCTATAATCTCAGTTGTGTTCAAGTCGGCACACTTACTTCTTTTAGTTATGAGTCATAGTCTTTTTGAATTATACTACTTTTACAAAGCTTTAGGTGAGAAAGCAAAGCAGGCCAAAACAACGTTGCTCCCTAATGTTGTGCTTCTTCTACAGTAATTACAGTGTTGCCAAATGCTTTAATCACAATAATAGCACCAATTCTATTGTGTGCATGTACTTGACACTGAAGAAGTGTTCTTCCTTTAAAAGTCACTGCACAGCCAAATGAGTTTCTAACATGAGTAACAATGCATTTCTAACAATGCATTTATTATTACTTTGTAATTCAATCAGCAAACAAAAAAAACCCAACAACTTCAAATATCAGACTTTTTAGTCTTTTTTTCAGGCATTTTTTTCAGTGTGCCAGGCATGTTGTCAAGTGGATTTTATGTCACAAAAGATTTGTGTGTTATTCTGTTAAATGGCTGTATCAATTTCCCCTAAATTATCACCTATCAGGTATGTTCACAATTTATCCTTTGAGATCAATTACTTTACGACCCATCAGAGAAGCTCAAACCAATATTACCTTATTTAACTAATTACAATTTTGTAATTTAAAATATTTGGATTTTTTTTTTTCGTCTAATGCTTGGATCCATTTTTCATTTTTTGCAGCATGGCATTGTACGCAAAATATTGCCCAAAAAATTACTGGCAAATATCATTAAAATAAAAAAAGCACTAAATGTACTGACTTTGCATGTCAATGCTCGGAAAGGCATTTGCTTTAGATGCTGTAGAGCAGCTACACTGTTATCTTTAGACATCTGGGGCACAAACAAAACAGTGGACTGCCAATAAACTTCCCCCTGAAAGGCAAAGACATGTGGAATGCCCTCTACCCACACAGACTCTTTGAAATGTGTGTGTGATGTGGAAGTGGTGTATTGTAAGACACACTCCAGGTGGCTTTGAGAAACCCAGGACTTTCACCTATATCTGATTTCTTTGCCCAGTGAGTTCAGGCCAGTTCTGAGTCAGACCTGCACATGTGTGACCTGATTTATAACAGGATTTCTGAATTATAGGGCAACACAGGACAGATTAGTGACTTTGGCAAACAAATTACAGTTCTCTGCCAGTTCTGCAATTGGAAGCTTCCAGTAAGTGGTGCAGTACCTTTGCGCATTAAATATTAAACTTTATTAGGCACACCTTCTTGTTTGTACACTAATTGTACATTCTATCATTTCCACAGACCACATAGATGCACTTTAGTTTTACAGTTACAGACTGTAGTATGTCCGCTTGTCTACATACTTTGATTTTCCCCCTTACTCTGTTCTCTAATGGTCAGGACCCATACAGATCAGGTACTATTTGGTGATAGTGATGATGGGGTGCTTTAGTGTGTTGTATCAGTGTGAGAGGATGAGACAGAGCGGTGCTACTGGAGCCCTGTGTGGAACAGCGGTAGCCTAGCGGTTAAGGTACTTGATGGCCCAGCGTTCAAATCCCACCTCTGCCAAAGCTGCCACAGTTGGGTCCTTAAGCAAGGCCATTAACCCACAATTGCTTGAATTGTAAGACTGTATGAGTTGTAAGTTGCTCTGGGTAAGGGCGTCTGCTAAAATGCCTTAAACGTAAATGTAAATGCTTATCTTATCTACAAGGTAAAGTAATGTGGTAGATGAGTGCGCAGTGAACACAGTGTTTAAAAACTCCAGCAGCACTGCTGTCTAATCCAATCGAACCAGCACAGCACACACTAACACGCTACCAACAGGTTAGTGTTACTGCAATGCTGAGAATGATCCACCAATTACCTGAACAGAGTTAAGGGGGTGAACATAGGATGTAGAGAAAAGTAAAGTGCACCTATATGGTAAGTGGAACTGACAAGTGAGTGATGAGTGTAGAAACAAGGAAGTGTACCTAATAGTGAGTGTACATGTTATAATGGATAAGGGCGTCTGCTAAATGCTGTAAATGTAAATGTACCCCATACAAAACACAAATTCAGCATAAGGTTTGAGATGCACTGTAGCTACATATCAAACAGCTGTAAATGCTTCAATCTTTCCAAACCCTGCCTAAAGATTTAAAACATGGCATTTACAACACAACATCTAACCCTGAAATGCCAGCCAAACAATCCCATAGAACAAACGTATCTGGTCAACACCAGAAACATCTTCATTTGGAACAGTAATTTGGGCAGATAGCAAAGCGGTCCAGTGTGAATGACACTCATGTGTCCTGTCTAGAGTTTGTTCACACCTTGCAACCTGTGCTACTGGTTAGGCTGCAGCTCCGAAACAGGTGAATAACTGAATTAAAACTATAGATAAAAGCAAACAGTTATTCTGTTAACCGTTTTCTGTTAATTGTAATCAAAAGCTATTTCAACTTTTTATAATAGAAATAATTAATGCATTCGCCTCTGTGGTGCAACCCAGAAAATGGTCTGCAAATTCCACAGTCATATGCATGCCCGAATGTGTCTTCAAGAAGAATTGCAGCTGTATGAGCTCCTAACACTCACACAAGCACGTCTGCTAAAACAAAAAATTTGGCAGTGAAATCACATTCATTTAATGGAATTGCAATGAACGACAGACTTCAAGGTCAAATGCATGTCATATGCATTTGTTTGCACAAGGTAAAATTTAATTACACATGTGAATCTGTATCCTCAAGCAGCAGTGCTACCGCATTGGCGGTGGTGACCAAAAGTACCGATATAGCAGTACTGCAGAGCCAAATTTTTGGAAATGTTTAATGTTGCCCGGTTTAAGCAGCATTTTGAAGAACTGCAAATGTGTATTTTGAGTAGAAATGCACCCACTGATTGGTCGGTTTTCAGTGTTCACATGCGGATAACAAGAGTGTGTTCGATTTCAGTTGTGCTTAAATGCTACTACTAAGCACTCAGAAAACACTTGGCGCAACAATAAGACATTTAAAACAGCATCACATGGCTGAATATGTGGAATTTGTCAAGGCCAACACTGCGGAGAGTGCAGAGTAGGGTTGCTGAAAAAAATCGATTCTTTAACAGATCGCGATTCCTAATCCTGGCGATTCTGAATCGATTCAAAATGCCCCAAAATCGATTTTGAAATGCGTTTAAGTTTTATTTTTTGAGGCTCCTACTCCCGAGCGTACTGCATATCGCATTACGTATCCACTTGGCCACTGTACAGCTAACTTGTTAGCCAGCTCCCGTTTTCTGAATGGAGTCTGCTAGCATGGAGCAGGGGGAGAGCGTGATTCGACTCACCCCGTCGTCATTAAAAACCAGTGTTTGCCAGTGTTTGGGCACACTTTGGATTCTAGAATGTCCCGGGGAAGAGAGAGCTTGACATGAGCACAATTGTTGGTGCAATATGGTTAAAAAGACTGTGAAGTCTGTTTTTTATTTTTAAGGTTAAGTTTTAAAGATTTGCAAAATATAAATGCACTATGACTGTAAAGTCTGTATTTTAGTTTGGGTTAAAGGCTAATGCACTATGGTAGACTTTTGTATTAATATAATGTGAATTATTTGCTCATTAATAGATTTTCTTTTTGTTTAAGAAAAAGCCAGGCAGCTAAGCTAACCTTATACTGGTAATTTTAATTACAGAAATTTATTCACAATCCTATTTTTTGTATAAATATAAAATGATGCAAAAAGATTTGATACAGGAAGGAACCGAAAAGTATTGTTTTAAATAAACGTTCTATTTGTTTACATTGTCGTTTCATCTCGTCAATCACATCATTTAAACAAAATTTATAGACCATTTGAAATTAAAAAAAAATGTTTCTGAATGGAATCGCCACCTCAAAAATCGGAATCAAATCGAATCGCCAGACACTGAGAGATTCGCACCCCTAACGGAAATGTTCTGTTTATTTAAACTACTATAAATCAATTTATTTTTATTATCACATATAAACAGTGTGAGTCCTTGCTCTCCCAAATTAAGCTGTTTTTCCTTGCCGCTGTCACCCTAGGCTTGTTCAGATTGTTTTTGTTTTGTTTTGTTTTGAAGTTGATTTGAGACAATACTCGTGAGTTTGCCGAATGCCAGGAGAACGTTACCTGCCTGTCTGCGTTGTGCCAACTGTAAGGTATGGTGGAGGAGGGATAATACCATGGGGCTGTTCTTCAGGGGTCCACCTGCGTCCCTTACTTCCAGGGAACGTCTATCTTAATGCCTCAGCAGAACCAAGACAATCGTACTCGTTCAGCTTTGCGGGAACCGTTTTGGGAAGGCCCTGTTCTGTTCCAGCACGACCACGCCCTCGCCCTCGTATCCAACATCAGCGCCAGACCTTGTGAAATTCCCACAGACACGGCCCGAAATCTTGTAAGAAATCCTTCCCAAATCCGTGAAAGCTGTTGTAGACGGGACGTGAACCCAGCGCTTTGCTGGGGGATAGGACTTCATAAAAGCTGTAGGTGCAACGTGTCTCAATAGTTTTGCCCATTTAGTGTAAACAAAAATGTACATGTTAAATTTCGATTTTCCTTGACGGAGAACCAAAATTTAAAAAACCCAAATCCATCTCATGAGCTGAAGGTCCCCCGCATTGTTCCAGTTACTTAAGGTATGCGGTTCCCTAATCTCGTGCTCCATTCCTCTACCTCCTAAGACGTGGGGAGACTGGTCTTTAATCTTCCCAAAGCGCTGTGTGCTCTGACGGGTGGAGGGGTTTGTGTTTGAGACACCGAGGCTCTGAGATGGGGAGCTGCTAAGCTGTGATGAACGAACACCCTGGGTCGTCTGGGGACTGAATTCCTGCCGTCTCGTCCTCTTTCAGGGAGGTGTTTTATTTTAGGGGACTAATAAGACTGTCTGTCTGTGAATTGACTTCTATTCGTTTACACCGAATACAATAGCCCATGTTGCTCAGCTTTGTGGAGAACCTAATTAGGCCCCGAGAGTACAGCTCTCCGTGTCCCGGATAGCCTCCAGGCTTTATGCATGACCTCACCAGCCACCTCCCAGGCGCCCCTAATCCCGGCAAAGCCGCCGTTCCCTTATCCAGAGCGACTTGGAACTCGTACAGTCTTACAATCCAAACAAATTTAGGGCTTTGCTTAAGGACCCAACTGTGACCATCAGGTCCAGAGTCCAGTACCTTAACCGCTAGGCTACCACAGTCCCACAGGGTTCTAGACTTTGCTGCTGGCCTGTCAACCGAACCGTTGGCACAACTCTGACTTGTGTATAGAAACTCGTCTTTGCTGTTCAAACACGATGCCTTTCACTGCAAAATGGTCTCGATACTGTCTCAGTATTTTCTTAAGACGTGTTAAAAAAAAAAAAAAAAAGAGCGATGATTCCGGAGCTGTTTTGCTTGATTTTTGTTGTCGTTGCTACGAGTAACTGCACATTTCCAAAGCCGGTTTCGGCAGCTAGCGGTTCTGCTTTTGCCTGACATAATTCTCCAGCTCTTACTTAAATCTCTTCGGTGCCTTTTGTTGGAGGACGTGTTTTTTTTTGTGTGTTTTTTTTTGTCTGCGCCGCAACAATAGCCCGTTAAATTAGAATTGCCGCTTAGTTCTGGGAGGATTTATGTTTTGTTTGCCGACTGGCTGCAGCCAGTGCGTAATAAACTTGGTGCGGTTGCGTAAACTGAAATGAGCACGGATTGAACGTTGCTGACACTCAGGAACTTTGTGCTCGTGCCTTCGGAATACGCTCATACCCCTCACAGGATCAGGAGATTTGGGGATGTTTTCGGCGTGTTTGGCGTGCGCCATTTAGCTTTGTTTGGAGAATTCCTTCACTTTTATCTTATCCTCGAGCAACGGTTGTGTGTCGGATGAAAGGGGAAATAGCGAGCGAAACTCGGCCTGGACAGAAAAGTAAACCTCAGGCTGTCGTGCTGCAGTCCCGAATTACGGCTGTGTCTCTGTGGCTTCAGAACGAGCCTTCTCGGGTACGCTCCAGATTTTTAAGGATTCGCTCGGGACAGACTTGCTTACCGACCACGGGATCTGCTTTGTGTTTTTCTTTTCTCTCCAGCGGTGAATTTGTGGACTTTACACCGTAATCAGGATTTGAATTAAACCCCGTGATATCTTCACTACAGATTTATGGGCTACTCCAGACGTCTCTCCTCCTCCTCCTCCTCCCCCTGTCCCTCCTGTTGATCGTCCTGCCCCAGTCACTGAGTATTCGGGGTCAGGCTGCAGACACCAGCGTCCAGCTCTGACCTCAGCTCTGAGTGAAAGGAAACCATAGCAAACTGGTTTCATTTTGACCCCAGCCATTACAAATTAAGAGTAACCCTCTCAGACTTTCCCCTATCAAGAAGGCGTCTCTGGCCTTCCCAAGTCGAGGGATTAAGAGTCACCCAGGCTCACCGCTGGAGTGGGAGTTTCCACGTGTGCATGTCTGTGTGAGTCAGTGCGTCCAAGTTTGTCATGGAGAGCAAGCCCTTTTGAGAGAGTCGTCCCTGAGCGTTTTCTCTCACTTTCTCTTCAAAGCCTGGTAGATTAAAGCTTCTCCCCGCCAAAGGTAAGGAAAAAGAGGTTTTTATCTTTTATTTCCTCCTTTGTTCCTGTGTACACAGGGCTGGAGGGCTGGGGTGAAAAGACACAAAAACAATTGGCATTGGGCTTGCTTTCATTCTGGCTTGCAGGTGTGTGAGGACGGGTGGTGTGTCTTTTGGGGCTGAATTCGTTTGGATTTGGCTGAAGCCCGTTTGTTGGCTCGTAGACCGTATGATGGGAGACCAGCGAGTGTGAGCCGGTCTGAGAAGAGCTCCTTTATTTGCCGCGCTGGCCGTTTTGTTTGGAGCAGGAGCCGAGTCGTGCCCCCGTTTGGGTCCAATCGGGGGTAGAATCGAACCACGTGAAAGTGAACCCAGTTCAGTTTGCCCACATTCTCTTGCGCTGTGACGGTATTGTTGTTGATTTGGGATGAGAAATCCTGTCCCCCTGCCCCTCACGCTTTAGTCATGTGGTATTCACGGCTGTTTTGAGTCTCTGCCAGGGCAGTAATGGTAATACGAAAGGACAGCGAGAGGTGGGAACGTCAGGCGAGACCGTACAGATATTGGTGGAAAACCAAACCTTGTCACTGCCGTCTCCCTGCCTCTTACCCCTCTCTTACTACCGCTTGGGGAGTCTGCATATCCTCCCCGTGTCTGTGTGGGCTTACTCCGGGTACTCCGGTTTCCTCCCACAGTCCAAAGACGTGCGTGTTGGGTTAATTGATTACTCCAAATTGGCGTTGGCGTGTGTGTGTGTGTGTGTGTATATTTGTTAATGGAGATCTTCTCCTCAAGTTTCTGTCTGTGGTAAATCAGTTCCTGCTCTGGCTGTCGGGCGATAAAACCCGTGTCCCTTTGGACTTTTAGCAGGAAGTTTGTTTCTAATAATAACACTCCCTAGTGATGTAACTGGGACACAACAACCTTGGTTTGTCATTTACCAAAGCCTTTAATTGTTTGGGCGTAACGTTTGGAAGGCGACTCCAGGGCACGGTGATGGGGTCAAAGTCATCGGTTATGGTAGGTCGTTATATTACAGTAACAGCATGTGACAGTAAGAGTATCTTCGGTAAAAAAACAAACAAAAAAAAAAAGTTTTGAAACGGCTATGTTGATTCGTTTTGGCATGGCAGAGATTCCTGGTTTGATCCCGACCTTGGACTGTATGTTTGCATGTTCTCCCCGAGTCTGTGTGGGTTTACCAGTCCAGTTTCCGTCCACATTCCATGGACATGGGTTAGGTTAACTGGTCACTAAAAACCTGGCCCAGTACTTCATGTCTGGCAAGCGATCTGACCTCGTTTCTGTCACGAACAGCCTTTGATCCGGACATTTAAATATTCTGTTCTGCGCCGATTGATGCGTGACGTCTGTTCTCGCTGGCTATGCGGAAGGTAAACTGTCGGAAACGGATTGGACTTATTCACAAAAGTCTTAGGACACCCTTGGATTAGACATCCTACAGTTTCACTAATAGTACGTCATGATTTATTGTTCTCTTTATTACAAAATGACCACAAAATACTAAACAAACAGCTCCTATGGGTTACAAACAGCTCCTCCCTTTATTTAGTGTGAGCTCCCCTTACACCGTGACAGGGTGCTGAGTTTACCCTGGTATCGTCCACAGAAGCTTAATCTAAATATTTTTTAAAAGGCTAACAGGGAGGAAAGGTTAAGATATTGTCAAATGGGCCCAATAACTGGTCTTCATTCCAAGTTTTGTCCGTTTGAGCGCATTTTTTAAAAATTTTTTCTTTTATAGATGGTCATCATGTACCGTTTTCTGGCGGCTTTAGACTTTTGGACAGTGACGTACATGGAAACAAACAAAAACAAGCAGTATAACAGAATGGTAGCACAGTAAAAACCTCACAATGGCAACAAATGAATATGCAGAGGTGTTCGTTATCTAAATAGTCTGTCTGTAAATAGATTTATTAATACAGAGTGACTTTAGCAAAGATTTCAGCCACAAAAACGAACAAACGTGCCTTTCAAGCCAGTTACAAACTTGTAATGCTGCCGCTAGTCACTCCTGTATTTTTAGATGCTTCTCTGCTCGGAATTTAAAAACAGTGTCGTCCTTTTTTTGTTGCCTTCCAGTTTCTTACCCTCCCTTACAATCTGCATTTAAATCTGGGTTTTTGTCGGTCTCTCTCTTTTTTTTTTTTTTTTTTTTTTTTTTTTTAATTTCTAAATCCAGAAATTCTATATGTATCCCAG
>JAVSBV010000113.1:7448258-7468966 GCA_033117975.1 Parotocinclus spilosoma
CAGCATTTATCCAATGGCTCGTCTCGTTTCGCTGCACTCTTTGCTTGGCTATTGAACTCTGTAGACGCTCAGTGTCCACACTGTTTAAAGCACTGTGAAGCTGCGGGAACGAGTGAGAGGAAAGCCGTGTCGTTACTAGTGATAAGTAGCTGGTTCCGAACAAAAGTTGAGCGCGTTGTAGCGCATATTTAGTCAGTGACATGTACACACAACAGTATATATTTGATCGCTAATTTATTATTTATTTAACGGAACCTGAGCTTCCCTTGCAGTCTTAGAGCAATCGCCACTGATCAATAAGTATGTGACATTTCAAATTAAATAGTACATCAAACCAACACAAAAAAATAGACTATAGGTTTGACTAACAATTTTAGAAGTGTAAACAGAACAACATAAAACAGTTTATAAGGTTGACATACTAGCTAATAAGTTACTAAGTCTAGTTCCTCTGGTTTCATAGTCAATAGTTTAATTTGGGAATATTATTGGTTATTTTATAATAGCTAGCCTCTAAGTGAGTGACTAAATTGCATAGTTCCCAGCTTACAGTTCTAGACAGTAATTTACTTTATTAAATAGAAAAAAAGTACCGTACCACAGTGGGATACAATTTATATAGCTATAAATACCTGTTCGACCGTTGCTGGGTCTTCAGATTGCAGTCTGGATGCATTTTCATACTCGTCCTCGCTGTTATTACCGGCACCTTCCTCCTGATCCGAACTTGCTCCGACTCCACCGCCTCCGGACACGCCAGGTCCGGGTCCTCCACCGGCTACACCGGTGCAGGTCGCCTGTCGCCGTCTCTTGCTGAGCCCGGGCCCGGAGCAACAACTACCGATCCCAATGGCGCTAATACCGCAGATAGCGCCTGCGCCACCGCAGCCCACACCGCCCGCCAGCTCAGAGCGACCCCCTGAGATCCCGCTTGCGTCTCCCGATCCGGCGGGTGAGCCTGAACCTACAGGCGGGGGTGAGGCCTGCTGCGGCCGGGAGCTCGCCTCGGTCCTCCAGTCCTCTCTGGATGCAGACGGTGCGGTCTGGTACGACCACGGCGGCGGAGAAGCTCGGGGCCTGGCGCCTGACCGGACACCGTGTGAGAGTGCATGCGGATGCGGGTGTGGATGCGGATGTGGATGTGGATGTGGATCGGAGCTGCTCCTCCGGTCTGGTTCATCACTGTGATCCGAAACACCGACCGAAGAGCTCGGTTTCTTCTTGGGCAGAATCGTCATGCTGCTGTCTATTTAAAGAAGATTGGGGTCGGGTGAAGGGGAGAGGATGTCTCCGGTTGAGGGAGCGTTTTCGCTTTGATCTAGTATGGCCGCAAGTGGCCTCTTGGTTAAACTAACAGTACCTGAAGGTTTAATGAAAGAATGAAATGTTTTTTATATTTAAAAGGCGCCGTTGGAAGAACAAAAACAAAGGCAGCTCTTCCCGTCCGCCTTCCTCCCGTCTCCACTTTCCACAAAACATCAACACTGACGGTATATTCGCGTCACTTCCTTTTTACTTCCCTACTCACTATGTAGTGCACTATTTAGGGAGTTGCACCAGTTTATGTCTGGAAATCCTTAGGTTATCCATCACCTTTTGTAAGAAAAGACCAGAATACCCAACTATATATATTCTCTAAACACGCTGATCTATTTGATTTCGTTCTGTATGAAATAATATTTACGTATTTACGATTCGTACGATATTTACGAATTTACGTTATGACACACTAGCACGTGGTTGGGGATACAGCCAAAATTATACTAAAATGTAATGTTAGAGAACAGTGAAAGCTAAAAACCTATTCAGTGCTAGGTAGTTTTAGATTAATGTTTTAAAATATATACTCTTACTAAGTTTGCATCACTGTGCAGGACACTTAATAATAAAATGTTTTTGTTGTTCAACAAATAATAATAATAATAATACGGCATTACTGATGACATCCACACTGTTTACGCTATTTTACAGTAGTAGCTGGTTTGGGACACAGCCAATATTAATCAGACAGCAGGTGTCCAAGTTTGTAGTGACATACATTTATAAATAGGTCCCAAATTCAGAAAAAGTTGGGATAGTATGGGAAATGCATATAAAACCACACAGTGTGTCGTACATTTAAACTGAATTTTATTTATTTACAGCCAGTATGAAGCCAATAAATGTAATATTTTGTCTGGTCAACTTTACGTCATTTAGTGATATACATTAATTCCTGCATTTCAGGTCTGCAGCACATTCAGAAGGAGCAAAGTTGAGCAGATGATCTCCAGCTTTTTTTTATAAATGCATAAAAAAAATAATTTAAATGTTTAAAAACATGATCCTTAAATAAAGGTTGAAACTAAATGGCTAATTTCTCCCTTTACAATGCATAATATCATTACACAATTTCAGGAATCTGGAAGAATAGCAGTGCATAAAGGGCAAGGGCACACATGAACTGAAGACTCCTGATTTCCAATACCTTGTTTATCCATGTCCAGAAGTGACCTTGGCATCTTTGGGCTTGAAGGCATGGCCCATCACACAGTAGAAATGTGTTCTGAGGTCAGAAAAATCAATATTGCATAATTTATTTTGTAAAAAAATATAAACCAAAGATGAAAAGGACTGCAGCACTGTTGTGTCTGATCCACTCATACCAGCACAACACACACACCACCACCACATTGGTGTCACTGCAGTGCTGAGAATGATCCACTGTGCTAAACAGTACCAGATCTTTGGTTGTCCAGTGAGGGTCCTGACTATTGAAGAACATGACCAAAGGAGATGACCAAAGTATTCCTAAAGGAATATCAAAAGGATTAGGCCAGACTTTTTTTTACTGCTTGTTTCGAGGATCCGCCGACGATCATATTTAAAGAATACAAAAATAATATATATTTTTTTATATTTCTCGGATCTGCCGCAGCACCAATGGTAAAAAACGAACAATAATAATAATATTTTCTAGCTTTTTCCGCCCTCCGGAATTTTTTTCTAGATTTACTTTAATTTAATTGTAGGTTAAATACATTTTATTTAAAAAAAAAAAAATTATTTCTTCCTCCTTCCTTGTATTGATTGCACATAGTCCTCGAGAAATTGAAAAGTGCTGAAAAATAAAGTTTTGGTTTTTTTCCTCCCTCCTCAGTAGATTCTTAAGTAGGGACATCCGAGGAACAAGCAATAGAAAACGTCTGGCCTTACAGAAAATTATGGCTGATGGCTAAAATGAGTTGAAATGATGTTGAATGACTATAGAAACGATTCTTTACTTTCTTTGGCAAGGCAGTGGTTGTCTTGGAGTCATTTGGGGTCGTTATATTGGGGTTGTTATATCAATATTGGAATACTGCCCTGCAGCCCATGCTATGCTTTAGTATGTCACAGCACATGTTGGCTTTCATGGTTCCTGTTGCTCCCCACAGCTGGTAGAACTGATATAGCCCAAACCATGACATTCCCACCACCATGCTTTACTGTAGGCAAGACACACTTGTCTTTATACTCCTCACCTGGCTGCTGCCACACATGTTTGACACCATCTGAACCAAATAAGTTTATCTTGATCTCATCAGACCACAGGACTTTAGCAAACTGTTTGCGGGTTTTCTTGTATATCATCTTTAGAGGAGGCTTTCTTCTGGGACGACAGCCATGCACACCAGTTTGATACAGTGTGCAGTGTATGGTGTGAGCACTGACAGGCTGACACCCCACCCCTTTAACCTCTGCACCAATTCTGGTTGCACTCACACACCTATTTTTAAAAGCCATCTATTTCCACGTGCTCAGATCCCATAACACCAAATTTAACACACCTGCTCCATATAAGACCTTGTAACACGAGTCACATGATAATAGGGAGGGAAAATGGCTTATTGGGCACATTTTGGCCATTTTCACTTAGGGGTGTACTCACTTTGTTGCCAGTGGTTTAGACATTAACGATTTTGTGTTGAGTTTTTTACATTGTATCAAAGTGTCATATCTTGATTGTTGTCCCATAAAAAATAGAATCAAATACTCTGCTCACAAAAATGATGGAATATTTTATTATTTGTCATTTTGAAATGAGCAGTATAGTTACAAAAATGTGTGGCATGTACTCACTTTTGTGAGATACTATATGTCTCATGCTAAAATGTAAATGATTACAGGTGTGGTCTGATTAAACACTGGGTTTAGCCACCAGAGGGCAAAAGTGCTTCCCCTACTGCCCTATAAAAATGATCTCATAGGCTACTTTGGGGTAATGTGCTTCTTGGTGAGAGATCATTGGTTGTTATATGATGCATTGAAAAAAATTTTAACCAGTGGGGGAGAAGAGGGGGCGCATCACTACATTGCTAGAAGCTCAATGGTTGTTTTGCCAAACTATCTGCCATCTAGGCTAATCTGACCTAGCTGTTAGGAGGTGTTTGGAGCAGTAATCCTGTGAGGACATGTCTTTACAAGTTTACAACACTTCCTTGGGCTGCGTCTTCAGATGTATTGCCAATCAAGCCTTTATGGGACCAGCTGGAATGATGGCTCTGGGAGGATCTACAGGCCCAGCTGCAACATATGTGATGAAATATGTTCCACAGGCCCATAAAGAACCTGCATGCTTCCATGACCAACCATGTCTCGTATTGTATCCAGACTATAGACGGCCCTACTGAGTACTAGAGCCTCCTTTAAATGACAGTTTTCACCTTTCTGCTGATTATATTTTGTTTGTGGGTGTGTTTATAAGGGCCACTCAGTCCTAGAATGTCCTGGGTGAATCATTCAGAGTTACTTGTGTGTGAAGTCTGCCCATGTCTATGTGGGTTTCCTCCAGAAGCTCCAGTTTCGTCCTACATTCCAAAGACATGCTTTAGGTTAACTGATTACTGTAACGTGTCCTTAGCATGTGAATTTATTCACCATGTGATGGATGGATGCTGTCTGTGGTTGTTCCTGCCTTGTGCCCTATACACAAACACATTGTGATGTAATATAATTTACACACAATGTATTGTTACAACACAAGTTGGCACCAGACAATAAAATAAAAACAGAAAAAGAAGAATAGTGATATTCATATTTATTTTGTTCCAGTGTTTCTTCATACAGGCTCTTCTAATAATTACAGACCAACACGCCTTAGTGTAAAAGTAATTGTGACCTAACTGGAAATATAACAATAGTTTCCATCTATTACAAAATACCCTGCTATTCACTGATAGAAACCAAATATTCTAACATCTCGAACGATCTCAAGTCCTTTCACCAGCAGAGGGCACGTTTGGATAAACATCATCCAAGATCAGGAACAATCAAGAAGACTAATTCCATGCAGAACATGAAACTAGTTATTGCCTTAACCCACTCCTTCAACTGTGATTAAGTATTTATTTAAACAAAGATAGTAAAGATAGTAATATGAAAGTTTCAATTTAATATCATTAATAAATATAAAAAAGGAACAGGATAACCAGACAAAGATTTAATAATCCCTCCCCAAATGTTTACAGGTGTACTGGTTACTGGTTGGTCTGTTAATGACTGGTCCTTTGAACGTTTGCATCATCTTTGGTTCAAAGAATAAATAAATAGACATAACCGAATACATCCCTGTAAATCAGAGCTGACTTATTTTTGGTTACAAGTCATGTGATTAAAAACGTACTATAATGCAGCTATAATGTATTTTACGCCCATTATCGTACATGACATGAAACACGACAGAATAAATGAGATTAAATTCTCCACGTTATTGTCACTCATCTTATTTTTCAATGTATCATGTATATATTTATTGTTACTTAATCAGTGTTCAAATTAAAAGATCTCATTCTTTGTACTCCAACACAATCCTGTTACCCAACGTGTCTCTAGTATGCCTGTTCAGTGAGAATGAATATTGGATATGGCAGTATAATCAGCCCAGAACAAAGTGTCTCTCAGTAATGAATATGCCAGCTACATGATAATATCCCATCAAGCTAAACGGTGGAACCGTAATAAGCTCATCTTTGCTCAAGCAACTTAAGTGTGACACCTGTTTTTATGGTTATTTTATGTACACTAGTGCTCATACTAAACCACACCCAAAAGAGGTATATTGTACTCTGTGCATGAACAACAAGAACATGCAAAAAATGATGCAAGACTTGAGGCAGATTTCCCAGTTTGTTGCCAGAACTGGCTTGAGGGGGAAAAAGCAACAGCAACTTCCAGAACATAACTTTCAATTTCTAAGAAGTAAAATCCATAGTGTATATCTGTTAAAATATCAGATTTTGTTTGTGCATATGTATGTAAGACAAAATTCAGATATTGAAATCACCTTAATCGTACTAAAATTGCGATTAATCACATTTGTGCTGGACTAAAAAGAAATTTTAGTTTTAATTTCTAAAGCACTGCATAGCTTTTATGTTTTAACAAAGCATCTGATGAGGGCAGATGTGCTTATCCAGAGCAACTTACAACCCTTACAAGTTAGAATTAAGGGATAAGGGCTTTCTTCAAGGGACTCAAGGGGCTAAACCGTGCTAAAATTTCTGGTCTACAGTCCAGTACCTTAACTGGTGCGCCACCACTGCCCCACAGAATATGTGTGGACAACATGAGCTTTAAAAAGCATGCATTTACCCAGAGTAGCCAAAACATGAAAACCACACACAGACTGAATAACAAATAGCTCTATCTCTTTAGAACAGCACATGTTAAACTCTTGGATAGATTAGACGGTAGGTAAACATTGGTTCTCATATTGGACATGGGAGTAATGTTCAGGAGTAGACTTGAACAACTTTTACAAGGGACAAATCATTATTTACCAACAGTCGGGGTAATGCACAATGTATGGGGCTGCCTAGTCTCAGACCAGTCTACTTATTTCATTAAATAAATGGAAGTAGGCCGGCTGAGTTCCGTTTGACTTTATGTTGATGGTTGGCTACATGTGCATAGTTTACTTGGGAAGAAAAAGGCATGATGATGCCAAGAAGAAAAGAAGACAAGCTAATGGAGGAATTGTGAAAGTCTGGGTCTTAATGCTGCTTTCAGGATCAGAGGCTATTTAACAGCAGATACAATTTTACATCAAATATAGACATACAGACTCAGATCAGTTCAATTAAATGATATAATTAATTTACCTAATACATGCGCAGGAAATATGAGCACCCAGAGTAAACCAGCATGGACAAGGGGAGGACATGCAAACTCCACACGGGCGGAGTCTGAAAGTCAGGATTGAACCGGGGCCGCTGGAGATGAGGTGATCGCGTCAACTTCTGCATCATCATGCAGACCCCCAGGGATTCATGTGGATGTTAATTTAACATGCAAATCCGACAGAACTATCATTAAGGACCAGATATATGACTGCTTAATAATTAAATATCTGAATTATACACCCAGTTCATGGCCCAGTAGACTAAAATTATACTGACAAAGTAATGAATAAATGACACACACTACTAATTTTCTGAGGAGGTTACTGTCGGAGATTAAATGATTCCTTTGAGTAATGGGTTAGTATTGTCAGAATAGCTTGCTCCCACTATTGAATCTTCCCACTTACAGCTGAGGTAAACTTTGATCTAAATTGTACTCAGAATAAAGTGTTTAGATCTGGTAGAATATCACCAGGTTACATGGCTCTCACTGTACGTGCAGTATAATATGTTGAATATAAAAAATAAAAAAAAACCTCTTGAAACTTAATCCTTATTCAAATTCAATGTGCTGAAGTGCATAGCCAAAGCATGTGCCCCTGTCCAGATACAGTATTTGTATATCAAACTAGTCATACGTGTTTTTGTAACAAACCTGCTTTTTCTTTCATACGCCTTTTCCCAGTTCCACCCATACCCAGTGAGATATTCAATATTAAAAAGCTCTATATTTAAAAAGGTGAAAATCGATGCGTAGTTGCTACAAGAATGAGGAGTTACTTCTCAATTCTGTTTTACTATAGATTACAACGATTATAAACAGGTAAAAAGCAAGATATATAATACAACGTAGGTGAGAAACGATAAACGTGACTGTGTGTGTGTATGCCACCAATTCGATTTAGTGTATTTTTAGATGCAAGAGATAATGTATAAATAATTTTGTAAGCACCGACTGAAAGAGCATGCAAAAAACATGCAAGAAATCCAATAGAAATGAGGGCTCTGAATATACATCCAGTATGGCACAGAGTTTGTGATATACATAACTAAGCAAAAGTCTTCAGCCACCATTAGATTCATTGCTTTTAGTAATGTATAAGGATTGTATATAACATATTGTTAATGACTGGACTTTCAAACTTGGATACATTCTCTAGTCAACACTCCTCTTTTTAACTGATCTTCATCCCAGTCTTTGTGAGCTTTAGATATCTTAGCCTTTTCACCCTGTTCCTTTTTCCAAAAAAGTGGTTTCCTGGCTGCTACACTTTCAAAAAGGCCATTCCTGATCAAGCTTCTTCAGACTGTAGAAGGGTCAACTTGACATCTTAATGAAGCTGCCATATGCTGCTATTGCTCAAGTGTAAGGGGAGGTTACAATGGCCTACAACAAGCTTTTCAGTTTTGTATACAACTCTATACAAATTTCCTGTATTTTCTGGTTGTATTCAAATTAAGAGACTAAATTATATTTATATACAGTCACCATTCCATTGCTAAGCCAATGGTATATAGGGGTGTAAATATAAAGGTGGCCTGGGACTTTTGCACAGCACTGAAGAGCCCTATGATTCACAAATTATTGAAATAATGAATAATTTTAACAGTGAACCTTTCTGAAAATTAATGCAAGATTATTGCAGGATGTATTTATCTGGGCACTTTTAAAATCATGTACTTATTTCTCAACTGTAGCCAAGCGGTGTGTTTTTTCTTGCCACAGAGGGTTACACACTCTAAAAATACATCTTTCACAATGACATCTTAAATAATTACATACAGTTATCATCCATGTACAGTAGCACATACTTTAAAGTGTCTTTTTCTACCTGTACTCAACTACCACATGTATGTTTTTGAGGTGTCTATCTGTGAGTTTTGAGGGTCCACAGGCCCCTCCTTCTCTTTCTCCACTTCGTTCTCCCAGAGGTTGATGAGAGGAGGGTAGAGCTCGTTGAGTGGAATGGAGGTGGCATGTTGCATGTACTTCTTCAAGGAGTGATGGCAGGATTTCTGCTTCATACGCCGTCCCATGTAAAACACCAACAGTGCCATGATACAGATGGCAAACATGGAGCCCATTACTGCTGCCAAGGCGACGTTACTCGGCTGAGCTACCATCTCAACAGCGAAGCTGGCTTCCTTGGTAGTGACATTGATGCAGGACTGCTGGGTTTGCTGCTCTATAGACGCCATGGTCAGGCAGACTTGGTACTCTGTGGAGGGCAACAAGTGGGTCAGGTTGTATTCTTGGACATCTACTGGGACTTTTGCTGTATAGCTAATCTGAGGGTTGTTAATCTTCATTGTAGCGCTGAGCCACTTGGGTTGTGCCAACTCGTGGCTTGAAACTCGTGTAAACGGGTAGACTTTCCATTCTAGTACTACAGACTGTGCATGGATGACTTTTGCCAAGATAACAAGGGCTCCTGTGGTGTTTATCTTCACCTGGTGGTCTGGACCCTGATGATCTCTGTGCCAGTTGGTTTTATCTACATACACTGTGATGCTACGAGTGTCTGCGCCATCTGCATTCCATGCCACACATGTATAGAGGCCAGCGTCCTCTGGTTCAACATGGAGGATCTCCAGGGCTCCTTGGTCTTGCAATCTGTGCTTTTTTATGCCACCTTCTTTAAGGGTTGGGGATACCTCTTCAGCTGTAACTTTGTCACCCATTGGGGTCACCCAGTAGAACTGTGGGGTGGGCTCTCCAACGGCACGACAGTCTAGCTTTAGAGGCTGACCAGCTGTGACGTTAAGCTGGGGAGGGAAACTATGCAAGGAAATGACTGGTAGACATGTATTACTCGCCAAGTTCCAGTTAGCTGACACTATTTCCTGAAGACTATGGCCAACAAGGTGTGGAGGACTGGCACACAGAGTGATCTTTGACTCCAGAAGCTTAAGGCTTGACTGGTTACCAAAGACTAGCCCCCAGTTTGAGAGACAATCGCATCTGAGGGGGTTGCTATGGAGGCTGACTTCATCTAGGTTAGGAAAAGAGGTCAAAACCTCATGAGGAAGAAAGGTTAGATCATTGTTATGGACCAGCAAAGTGCGTAAGCTAGCCATGCCCCGGAAAGCATCGCGATCAATATAGGACAGACGCGGATTGTTGTAAACTTCCAGCTTGGCCATCTGTGGGAGGTTAGAAAATGCATTCTTCTCTACAGCCACAAGATCCTCCATATTGTTCATGCTGAGTTCCTCCAAATGCGCAAAATTTCGAAAGTCATTCTCCTGTATACGCACAATAGGGTTCTTGTTGAGGTCAAGGAACTTCAGGTTTGGCAGAGAACGGAGAGCATCTCTGGGCACCATCGTCAACTTGTTGTCAAAAAACGAGAGACTCTCAAGATATTCCAGTCCATGAAAAGCACCTGCAGGTATATCCATGAGGCCCATGCCAGCTAGCACTAGACTGTGTAGTTTAGAAAGAGGGTGGAAGTTCATATCCTCAAGTCCAAGTATAGGGTTCTCGCCAATCATGAGAATTTCCAGGTTTGGGAGTGATTCAAACCATTGACTATCAATAGCCACTAGTTTGTTTGAGTTGAGATGAAGCCTAAGCAGGTTCCCTAAACCAGAGAAGGCATTTGGGCCAATTGAAGAGATCTGATTATGATTTATATACAGCTCCTCCAGGTTGACCAAATCTTTCATACAAAAATCTGGCAGTTCCTTTATTTGGTTCTCCTCAAGGTACAAGGTTACCAGCTGGGTTTGGTTTCCCAATCCAACATCCTGAATTTGTGTAAAGTGATTCTGAGAAAGGTCCAATTCTGTGAGGTTAACCAGAGCCTGCAGTTCTGAAGTGACCACAGATATGTTGTTGCTCTGGAGAAGCAGCACCTGAGTGTCATTGGACACATTTCGTGGCACAGCACTTAAATGTAGCTCATTACAGTCCACAGTCTTAGCCTGATGATACACTGACTGAGGGGTGTACCATGGCCGGGTTTCGCACACACACTGTGCTGGACAGAAAGAAGCTGTCATGGAACAGCAACATGCTATCAGCACAAGGCAGATGGAGAGCAGTGAAGTGATAATGGCAGTTCTTTCCATGCTGGGAGTCTGTTGGGAGCTCGTGCCCTGGTCAGACTCACTTGCTGATGGTTTAAGAATGTAAACTTGGATGAGATGATAGAAAGGTGCTGGCTCATTCAGCTCTGCAAAAAAAAAATAGAATAAAAAATGTGATTACTGGAATTCGCAATCTATAATGCAGTGTCATCGTTTATGCCTATAACATAGAGCAAACCTAGAACAAGAGGAACAAATATCATGACTGATATCGTGTTTTGTTCATCCCATTTGTTTCTTATTTTGTATGGAACAAAACACTATATCCATTAAAGACATCAGACACGGAAAAGGCATTTGTTGCAAAGAAACAGAATTGAAAACTCTCACAATGCATTACAGGTACGCTCTGAATATCCAACAAAATACACCAGGCTGTATTCTTCTCATTTTTTTGTTCTTTAAAATGTATTTTCCTTCGAAATAATAATTATGTTAGTTGGCATATCATTTCTCTGCAGAGGACTAGGGTTGCACCCAGGGCTTACATATGCCTGCACCCTGTGGTTTCCAAGATAGTTGGCAGACATCCACACACCCTCTCCTTTTGACCAAGAAAATCATGCTAATACAGGTGGTCCCTGATGGAGTTAACATTCTAAGAAATCAATTACAAGTATAATGTATTGTACACCAAGAAATTTACAAATACTATAAAGGTACTCCTTGTTTTACGATGCCAACGCATGAAATTTAGCAGTGATATACAGTATCACATAAGTGATGATGTTGCACAAACCCTTTATTTAAGGACTAGTTATGTATAAAATTAGAAAAATTAATTACAGAAAGTGTCAGAACAAAAGAAGTCACTGTTGAGCTCTATAATTCAACTTCATAAGATGCAGCTAATTTATGCAATGTGGGCATAATTTAGAGACTGATATTTATACATTTACTTGTAAAAAAAACAATAAAAGATTCTTACCAATTCCCTGCCAGGTATATTAGTGATTTTCATATTATCCGATTCCACGTGCTATGTACAATCTGCGACACTGCGTGGAATTCATATCAATCATCATGCCATCATGTCAAAGCTAGTGTGTGTTTCTTTAGGATCTGCCATATGCTTTTTTCCAGTTTATGTGAGTCGCATACCAAATGTTAGCATATTATTCGGATAACTTTCATCTGGTCAAAGTAAGAGCAATCGTTTGTACGTGTAGAACACTGTGGACGCTGTATGCAAAAATACACCTGCCGTAGCTTAGTGAGAGCGAGGCAGATAAAAGGACGTTCACATCAAAGCCTGAACTGTCAGAGCTGCTCATCTCAATCCTCCCATTATATAAAAGCAAGATACTAAGAAGTGCCTGATCCTGTAACTGCTGAGGATATCACCACTTAAAAAAGCCATAATAAGATGGTACCATGAGAGTAAAAATGCAATTTACATGCCTCGAAGCAGTTTTACTTAATAATGTATCTTTAAGATAAAAAGTAGTGCTCTTAAATACAACAAACAGCACTTTCTAAAACATCCAATCAGCTTAGAAATATATATGGAGGCATGGAAGAAGGTCATGTGGTGAGGTGAGACCAAAATAGAGCTTTTTGGGTGGAACTCCAATTGCTGTGTTTGGAGAAAGAATAAGGATGAGAACACCATCCCAACTGAGAAACATGGGGGTGGAAAAATCATATTTTTCAGGTGCTTTTTGGCAAAGGGGACAGGACGAATGCACAGTGTTGAAGGGAGAATGGATGGGGCCATGTATTGTGAGATTTTGGCCAACAACCTCCTTTCCTCAGTAAGAGCACTGGACATGGTTCGTGGCTGGGTCTTCCAGCATGACAGTGTCCTGAAATGCACAACCAGGGCAACTAAGGAGTGGCTCCGTTAGAAGCATTTTAAGGTCGTGGTGTATTCAGAAATGAACCCAATAGCAAAATTTTGAAGGGAGCTAAAACTCAATGTTATGCAGTGACCTGGAGAGGATCTGTATGTAGGAGTGGCCCAAAATAGCATAATCTTTGCAAACTTGGTCAAGAACTACAGGAAATGTATGACCTCTGTAATTTCAAACAAAGGTTTCTGTACAAAATATTAAGTTCTGATTTTCTATTATATCAAATAAAATGCAAATAAGTTACTTACAAATCACACAATGTATCTTTCTGGATTTTTAGATTCTGTTTCTCACAGTTTTAAGTGTACCTACGATAAAAATGACAGACCACTCACAGACTATTTTAAGGTGGGAAGACTTGCTAAATTGGCAGTTATTATTATATTATATATATATATATATAACACTTATTTTCCCCACTGTACAAATCAAATGTATGTGTGAATAACAGAAACTAGACTAATACAAGCAAACCCTTTTTTATACCTGCAAACAGAAAAGAAACCTGCGATCTTAAAAGTTAGAAAACAATATTACTAGATATACTAAAACAACAATTACTTAATTTTATATTGTTTCAATTAATATTATTGTTTAAAATTAAACAATTATGTGCAAAGTATCTAAACTACTATGTGAGGATGGTAATGTCCGGTCAGCATTCAGAATGTAATGCAAATATTACATGGCACATACCGATACACAGCTTTGATTATTATGCATTGTTTTGACAACCTTATGCAAAGTCACAAAAATCTTTTCTGTCCAGAAATGCATACAATTTGGTCTGAAAGCCTGTATTGATGATGGGAGAGTCAAACCACTCTGTAAAGTCCAGCATATCCCAATGACTCGGCAGGGTTAAGGTCAGGACTCTGTGGTAGCAAATTCATGTCTTCATGCTCCCAGTACTGCTCTTTTCACATTTTGAGCCTAATGAATCTTGGCATTGGAATATACTTGAGCCATCATAGAAGAAAAAAATGACATTCAATTTATTCAGCTACACGTCTGACAGCAGTTTATTGCCACATAATGTTGCTAAGCCTAGAACTGATCAACTAATGCATGATGGGTACTCCACTTCAAGTGCTTTCCCAATGTGCCAGGTCTGGAATAGGTTTCATTTGGACTCATCACACCAACTTCGCTTTTTCCATTGTTGAAGAATGCCCACTAGCAAATTTACTAATAAGTGGTTTAATTATGGTCACATAATTCTTTAGTCCCAATCCTGTGAGTTCTTTTTACATTATGCAAGTAAAAATATTATTACATTCACTATAAAAACACAGCATAATGATATGTAATTGTAGTGCTATGATTTTTCATTTGGTTTAATCTACGGCTTGGTTCAAAATGTTTTCAACTCATTTAGTTCAGTTAGATTCTTTAACTTGTAGCTGAAAGAAGCCTAACTGACATGCAATCATATATCTTTGTGGACTTCCTCTGTCAAAAGCCAAGCTGTCAGAACCCAAGTGGATTAATTTCAGCAATTAATACAACGAAGTTGACAGGCCAAACCCAACATGTAAAAAATAGATGCTTTTCTGCTTATTCAGATCCTCGGCTCCTTTAATGTGTCCCCACTCTATAGGACCCTTCACTTCAACAGCGTTGTGCTCTTTTGAACAAAGGCAGAACAAGCACTTGCCGCTCTAAATCCATTAACTCCAGAAGAGGCAGGCGATGAAAATGGAAAAAAAAATAAAAGTAGAATAATTCAACCCTCTGCACCCTGCTCCCTCGACCCACCCTGTTCTACAGTACACTATGATTCCTTTCAAGCTCTGTGCACAAATTAACTCCCTTGAGGGCTTTGTCAGGATGTAGAGATGAACAAGAGAGAGGCTGGCCACAAGGCATGACGTCCGACAGGGGGAGTTTCCCTCTTTTCCCACCTGATGCCACGAGCTGGGATAAAATGACCCAGAAATGTCTAAAGAAATGGACTTTCAAAGTTACACTGAGGCTATGCACGCCATTCCAGTGCTTCCTCACTTCCCTTTCTTGCTGCCCTTTGGGTTTTCTCTTAAGCCTGTGAATGTTCAGGCTCAGCTTTCATTTATATTATTAGAATGGGGTCTTTTATTCGGAATAAAAATGCAATAGACCAAACTAGTAAACTAATCATGGCAAATCATGGCAAAAGCTTCATGGAGAATAGAGGACATTCCAGTTCTTACAGTAAGAAACAACAGGTAAGCAGGGGTCTTGTTAACAAATCACTTCCAGAGATATAATTAATTCTAGACATCCAATAATTTTTGTATTGAGTTTAAGTTCAATCCATTAATCCATTTTATTAAACATCCTTTATATTTACATTTAGTCAATTAGCAGACACCCATATTCGTAGAAAAGTCGTAGCCTTGAATTAAAGATTGGAATGGGACCAAATGTACCAGGGATGAGAGTTTTATCGCTAGGAATTCAAAATTATTTAATTAATTTTTTATCTTATCTGTTTAACTCTGTGTAGAATCATGGGGCAGTCAGTGCCTAGAGGCACAAACCGGAAGGCGGAAACAACCCTTGGGCACTAATCCATTACAGGGCACACACTAGGCACCCTTTAAACCCATCAATGAATCTAGCATGCATATATTTGGAGAGTGGACGAAAACAGAAGTACCCGGAGAAAACCCACACAGACACAGGGAAACGCCACGTAAAATAGACCAAGACCACTCCATCTGGCATTGAACCCAGGACCTTCTAGCTTTGAAGCCACAATGCCCACTGAGCCACTGTGTCAAAATATTTGAAAAATCACTGATTTCTTCAAAAATCTAAATAATATTTATTTCCACCATTACAGTTCCAGGACAATATTACAAATGGACCTTACCTTCTCATATAAGTAAAAGACTTGCAGGTGGAGTTATGTCCAACAATAAGTGTCCTATGAACAACTGATGGGAACATCCTAATATTATGTGTTTATTATGTTTATTTATTCTTTTACATCAGTGCATTGGGAAGGGAAATTTAAACATAAAATATTTCAAGAGGTGGGGTGTTAGAAGGAGGTTTAAGATCGAATATACATGCATCTTGGGTGCATCTAAAAAAACATTTCATGTAACTTATCCATATTCAGATTTATTTCTGAAACCCGACATTCATGGAACGACCTAGCGTAAACTGCGTCTTTGAAAACACTGAAGGATTTCCCAGCTTTACTTTGAAATTTTATGATGTGCTATGGATGGTGAAGCCAAGGATTTAAAATGTATCCTGACTTATGTCATATTGCTCATTTATCATCCTTAACATAAATTCAAATTCTATTATTATGTATTCAAAAACATATGTGGTTACTTCTCAAGTCTATTCAGTGCACCATGATACATTTAACACATAGTACTGTATGTTTTTTGGAGGAGGAGATTCAGATGTTGTGTTTGCTTAACATCACATCAGTCATAAATGTTATAAAACTTCTCAGTGAGGTTGAGTACAAGCATTTTGCTTTACATTTATCTATATTCATTACACAAGGCCTTAGATGGCCTTGGTTTTAGAGGCCACATCTGATCCCTTCACTGCCAAACATCAATTAATCTGTATGCATACTGCCTTCAGGCCTGAGATCCTTGACATATGGCTTTGTTGGACAATTGCACACACTGGCAGACATGAGAGAGTTTGTATAGGCATTCTGTCTCTCGGCTAAGTTTGTGAGTGGACCAGCTGCAGTCAGCCAGCTATAAATGTGTGATGGTCTCCAGCATGCCTGTCTAATCACATTAGCGAGTGGCTTACTGGTTCAGGACAGTCCCCTCTTGGCCCCTTAGCACTGCAGGAAATGGGGCCACCTTGTCTGATGCCATGGCAACCTGACAGGAAGTGGGAAGAGAGATGGACCCTTTGGGCTGCTTCTGCTAATGCATGCAACGATATAATTCATAGCATTTAGTAACAAGAAGAAAGAGAACAAGAAGAGAGTGAGATGGAAAGTAGGGGAGAGACCTGACAAAAACAGAATATAAGAAAAAAAAGAAGACAGCATTTTTCCAAGCATGGAGTCCCAGTGAGAGTTTCCCTGCTCTAAAATAACAATGAAGTGCTAAGTGCCAGAGGTATGTCCAGGACAGTTAGAAAATAGGCATGTGGATGAGAAAAAAGATGTTTTCTCCCTTAAGAATTAAAGATAAAATAGCTCAGGTTTTTAAAAGGGTATCTCCAAAAATCTCTTCCATAACATTTTTTCTTACTGTCGCTGTTTAATCTACAATGCAATCGGAAATTCTTCAAACCCTTTTACTTTTCACATTTTGTTATGTAAATGAAAAGAAAACATCAAGTTTTCTTTCTTAATCAATCTGCACTCCATAACCTATAATAACAAAATGAAGGCAGAATGCATGACATGTTTGGTAATGTACTGAAAAGGAAAAAATAAACTATTGCATTGACAGGATTATTCTGCCCCTTTACTCAGTACTTAGTTAAAGCACCTTTGGCAGTGATTACATCTTACAGATTACTTGGGTATGACGCCACGAGGTTTACACATTCGAATTTGGGGATTTCTTCCATTCTTTTCTGTAGATCTTCTCAAGCTCTGCATGGTGGGATGGGAACCGTCGTTGCACAGCCATTTTCAAGTCTCTCAAGAGAGGTTTGATTGGCTTTGTTACTCAAGGACATTTACAGTTGTCCCCATTCTGCTCCTGTGTTGTCTTGGCTGTGTGCTTAATCATTGTCTTCTTGCATGGTGACTCTGAGGTCCCAAGCACTCTGGATTAGATTTTCATTAACACCATATATACAAACATTAAATAAATAAATAAATACATAAAAATTATATATGTAAATATATATAAAATAATTAGCAATATTTGTACATTATAAATATTATTAAAATAATATTCGTTTTGTTTGATTTCACCTTCTCGTTATGTGCAGATTGATGAGGAAAAACTTTTTCTTTTATTTTAGCACAGGTCATCAACATAACAAAATTTGAAAAAGTTGCTGAATGCATTGTATGTATCTGTGCAGTCAAGGGAATCTTTTTTTAATACGCTTAACATGTTGCATTTTCATAACCTCTATCTTAGGTTTTTTTAAATAAATGAAATATTAAATTCCCAATATTATGAATGAAATATTTATGTAGTACTGTTGTTTTTAAAGTTGGCACTGTTCATTATTGACTTTCTCAGGGATGGGCGTTCTTGCATAAAATACAATTATGATACAATTATGATTCAATCACTTGATAACCAAACACAGCAATCCAGTACTTTCTCTACTGATAAAAACGGATCCAATTTTTTGACACCACAGTTATTGGCCATTTTAGATATTAGAGCATTCCTGTCAGCTTCAGCAGCAGGTCTGGCCATTGTTGTTGGATTTCTTTCATTAACAAGATGCTGCCGTTTAGACCCTCCCCCAACCCCCTAGTGAGTGAAAATCCCAGGAGATAAGTAGTTTCCAAAATACTCAATCTGCCCATTTTGTCATAGACAACCATTCCACAAGAAACTTAGGCCACTTTTTATGTGAATCTTAAGATTTCTTTAATTTAGGACATATGAACTATGACGACACCCATTTACATGTGAACAACTGACTTATAACAATATATAACAATCTCAACAAACACACTTCTCTCGCAGACATGTACACACCCTTTAAAAAATAGCTTTCTTCCTAAAGGCAACTTTCTGAATTCATGCTTGAATGCCGGATGGCATTGGGTGTTAGAGTAATGCTGAGTGACAGATGTATACTAATCCCCATGACCCAGTCCCTCTATAACAAGACTGTGCTCAATAGTAGTTCGTATGTAAAAATCCTGAGCTCCTCTTGGTCTCTGATATTTCAGCCCTTTCAGGATTTAGTGTTGTTTCTTGCACATTTACACATCTTATATAACCACATGTTCCGTCACAGACTAAATGTTAAATGTTATTCATAATGTGATCCTAAACATGTACAATAAATGACAATTCAGTGCACCGTCAGGATTCCGTGTATCACGTATGTGACTTAAACACATTGATAAGCAAACGAAATAAGCCTATATCAAAATTGATCTAATTGTATCAATTGTCTATACCAAATTGTATCAGTGTGCCAGCGTGAGGGCAAAACTGGGACAGGGAGTGGAGTAGGTAAGAGAGAGAATTCACCTGTGTGTATAATAATGGTAATAATAATGTTTATGTTTGAATAATGTTTCCATTTAATCTCTATGTGCACACAGCAAAGGGGATAGACACACATGGCTGTCCATTCACTGAAGTCATGTTGTTTGTCATTATGAAATAAAACACGGCCATAAGGGACAACTACGGTTGAGCAATGCACTGTTCCTCCAGGCCTCCTTAGACAAAAGCTAAACAGAAAACGAGAGCTTGCACTGAAGGGTGAATTCTATGAACAGATGTCAGTGAGCTTTATGCCTGCACAACAATGTTAGTCAATCTAGTGTCAGATTCAGAAGAGATTATCAAACAAGCTGTTCAACGGCTCAAAGATGATGAGAAATCTTCATACCATCCCACCTTTCATACAGGTAGCAATGGTGTTGTTGTGTTTTTCAACATTTGGAACTGGAATACAATTGGAATCTCAAAGGATCATCACTGTTGGTACAAAGGACGTAGCAAGTTTAGTGTTATAATGGGGGCATCCCGGAGATTTAATGAGACCATACCTGGGCTCGCCAAATCCCCTGGAACCCCATAAGATTTAAGCCGGAGCCTGAAAATGCAGTGATCCACAGACAGACAACCAACTGAAAGAACTAAACACATTTATTAAATCATAAAACAAAACACAAGGTAGGTGCTTTGTTTTATAGGTCAACTGATAACGAAATAATAACAACAACAACAGGAGCCCCATTCCGGCATCGTGGGAAAAGACAGTCCTTTGCCCGTCCTGGATCCTGGGACCAGGGCCTGGTGGAAGTCCGCACAGCCGGGGAAAGCCAACCTGACTTCTTGGTGATACCGAGCCGCAACCCAACGGCTTGGAAACCGCGAGTCCAGTGGTGACACGGTGCCGCACGTTCTGAGACGACATGGAAGCCGTGAGTCCAGAGATGGCATGGGGCCCTGAATCCTGAGACGACATGGAAGCCGTGAGTCCAGAGACGACATGGAAAACGTGAGGTCAGAGACGACCTGAAAGTCGTGAGTCCAGAGACGGCATGGAAGCCTTAAGTCTTGAGACCACCAAACACAAACCATGAAACAATCAAACCCAAACACACACAATGAACTAAATAAATAGTTAAAATAGTGCACACCTGTCATGAGGAACAGGTGCACGTAATGAAAGGGGCGTGGCGGACCAGAGAGAAAAACCAATAGATCGCCGCCGTTTGGGGGTAAACCAAAACAAAATGCCACGTAGAGGAAACGCGAAAGGAAAACAAAGTGATAAGGAGATCCACATGACGGTCGCAGCGAACCGAACAGGTGCGGCGCGAACACTAACAGTATTAAATTAATCTCTTTCCTCAATATTCTACACAAAAAAAACCATTATGACCATGTGAAAAAAGTTTTTTTGAAAGTTCTGAAAATGTATTAAAAATAAAAAACTAAGAAATCACATTTACGTAAGTATTCACAGCCTTCGCCATGAAGCT
>JAVSBV010000113.1:7539076-7557749 GCA_033117975.1 Parotocinclus spilosoma
GACCCGCACCTGATCAAAGCCCACCGTGCCTCGAACCTAGGCTCGACCGGAATCGGCCGGGTCTCAGACCTGCCCAGACCAGAACCAACGGCACCGATGCAACACACATCCGCAGTTCCTCCGGGAGCTGCATTTTCTAGTTAAAACTAAGTTATTACATGGTTATATAAAGCTGTATATGGAGAGTGTATTTGGATTTGCACTCTAATGTGTTTCTGCTGACACTTTGAGCCTCCAAGCCTGGAAAAGAATTTTTTTAGGCTCCATAAATGTGACACAAGTCACTGATTGATGGGGAAAATCCAAGCAAGCCTCCTGCTCTGAAACAAAGCAGTTACTACAGGCACAGTAGGACTTGGCTGGAAGGTCTTTAGCCGATCTGGAGTTAATAAATTGCTATTAATTTCTCATCTGATGGCACGTCTGTCTGTGAGAGAGGAGTGTGAGGCCAGGACTGGAAGCTGGATCTCTGAGGGTGGCCTGATTCTGGAAATGATGATCTTATAAGGACAGTGACGGTTGTGGGCTTGCAGAAAATAACATCACCATCCAGCCAAAACAAAGTAGATTGTGTGTGATAGTGTGTGTTTTTGGTGAGGGGGGGGGTGTATGCATTTTATTGTACTGTATACATAGATAACAAATTAGTTGTAGCCTATATGATATGGTAAAAATAAAATATCATCTGAGGTGTCTGACTTGGCAACTCGCTCTTTTAAAACTTTTTGGATTTACTTTGTTTTGGCTGATTGTCCTGCAGAACCGTCCAGGAAAACCCCGATATGCTTCTTGATATAATTTTAATTCATTGCTCCCTCAGTGAGTATAAACTGCCCAGGACTCAGAATTTGTGTGGCTTTTTGGCTTCTATATAAGACACAACGTCTGTCCAATTTCATGACAACTACTGGACCGTCCAATTTTAGTAAACGTTTAATAATAACACACACAATGTTTGTGTGTTATTCAGTAGGCTGTGTGTTGATTATTGCGATTGGATTACCAGCACATTTCATGAATAACTCTAAAGCCTAGCTGTTGAATCCTGTGTTCTTGTTGGCCTGATTCATGCATACACAGAAGGTAAACGGTATTGATGTGGTCCATTGTATTTAACATCTAGGCTGCCCAAAAACTCTCCTATACTGACAGCCAACTATGGCAAATGCAAACTCATTAATTTTGTTAGCACATAATTATCCAGCTTGCTTCATAACTTAATATCTGGAGTATGACATTTTAATGAGGGAATAGATGCCTCATTAACCATTTATTAATTATCTCAGGTTTGCAATGCAGTTCTCAGGGATATTTTAAGAAAGGGACTGGATTTGTCTGCATATTTAATAGATTTAGGCCTTTCTGCACCAATCTGCTCAATCTTTCCCACCATGATCTGTCCTAATTCCTGACATGCTGATGCTCAGATTCCTCCACGGCGATAAGTCGATGAATTGCTTTCATTCGTGTTTTCCAAAGAAGAAATTCTCACAGTAGTGACAGTCATTAATCATAAGGTCTCATGCTGGCTGGGTCCAAGCACGGATTGTCTGCATTCAAACCGTTCTAATTCCAAACATCACTTCACGCCAGTGACGCCTGGCTCCGCCGCATCTTCCTCAACTTTCCTTTTTTGAACAACGACCAACATGGAGCCAAGATCAACATGAACCCGGGATTAACGTGGCTCCTCATCTCTGCTCTCCTTCCTTTCTTATATGGTGAACAGTCAGGGTCAGGAAATTGTTTCCACTTAATGAAAAAACTTGTTTCCACTTAATAATGATGAAAACGGGTAAAGAAATGCTTTGAGGAGCCAGAGGGGGATTATTATTAAATTACCAATGCTACGGCTCATTTAGCTTTAAGTTCAGCATTTTAAATTCAATAGTGGGTGTCTGAATGATATAACGGAAGAAATAGGAACCACATTGCAAAAACATGGAATCCATAGACAGGGACATAGAGTCTTATGCAAACGTTTGGGAACAAACTTAAATAGAACATATTTCTACTCTATGATAATGAACCAGTCAGACAAGTTCAAAAAACTTCTAAAAAGTGTTAGGGTTCCTACCTTTCGCCCCGGAGCGTTTGGTCATCCCCGCCGAGGCCGTTTACATCCAGTGTCCAAATTACGACCTGATTTCAAACAGCTGCTTCTCCTGCTATTTGGGTGCAGGTATTAGCGCTGTTCGGTGCCAGGTCGTCTCCATTTGGTACGCACGCCCTACCACCGGCACGCACATGCCCTTACGCACACGCACTTTAGGGATAGTGGTTACGTTCCGGGGGCTTTTAGTGCCAATGGAACCCTCGAGGTATTTCGTATTTTTAGGGGCACTTTAAGGGTCTCCTGTCCCGTACTCGTGCGCTCCCCGCACGCCTGAGTTTATGCTTCTCCATTGTCGGCACCCAACGAGCCTCACTCCAGCTGGCTGCTCGTCCTGAATGGGACGCGTCTCGGCTTGGCTTACTCCCGCCACACATGTGCCCGAGCTCACGATCACCCCCTGGCACTTCGGTGCCTTTTTTGCTCTTTTAAGCCTCACTCTAGTCGGCTGCCCTCTTGAAATGAGACACGACCTGGCAGAGTGCCCACCCGGCTGCGCGTTTGAATTACACGCGCCCTGGCATGGCTTTCCCGCGCCTTCGCCCTCTGGCGTTCGGACTACCTCCGTGCCTCGCTACTTGGGAGACATCTCAAATCGTGCTTTCTGTACACTTGCCCCGTCGGCGCTTCAGCGCCGTCTCACAATCAGTTCGCGCATTGCTCCCAGTCGGGACGCAACACAGTGGCGCTCCATTTCATCCTTTTGTCTTTTTTGTGTTCAGGAGCCTTTCACGCCACTCTTAATCCCCTTTTAGTTCTTCTATATTATTTCCCCATTATTAATAAACGTCGTGGGATTTCGTCTATCCCGCATCTTTGGGTCCTACCTAAACCCATTACATCCTGTAAAAAAAACCTTTGCCCTCTCCCTACTACATGTCCAGCGCCGCTAACTGGCACTCAGCCAAAAAGCACGATACAACAACAAAAAAAGAAAACGTTGAGACGGTATGGAAAATACAAATAAAATAGACACAGTCTTACATCCACGTTGACTTTTATTTTAATGCAGACAGACATGAACATGAGACACGTCATGCTTTTTTCTGGTCAACTTCATTTTGTTTGATAATCACCTGATTAGGCATGACCGAATGTACTGTTTTAAAGTGTTGCCATTTCTATTCTCCATATCTAAAAGACGTTTTGGCACAGACGATACCGAGCAATTTATCTGGTGTTCCTTTTTCTTATTCTTCCTACAAACACATCTTAAGGTGTTAACATGTTATTTTTCGTCATATTTTTTTCGTTTCAGTATTCCCCACACATTCTCTATTAAAGACAGGTCAGGACTGCAGGCAGGTCAGTTCAGTACTCTTACCCTCTTCTTTCTCAGCCAGGTCTTTGTAATGCACACAGCATGTGGTTTTGCATTGTCTTGGTGTAAAATGCATAGATACATATGTAAATGTATAATTTTAAATTTAAAAAATCTGTTTTAATACATTTAAAAATACATTCCTTTTTCATTATGGAACATCAGGTGCAGATGGATGGGAAAAAATATAACAAAATGTGAAAAGAGTTTATGGATTTGAATCATGTTACACCCTGAAGATGTAAATAAATTAAATCCTACTTCCAAAAGCTCATGGATGATTTGGATGTGGTTCTTCTTTAATATTCTCGTTGCCTCATACTGTATAAACAGGAATTGGGCTCTGGATGCAAACCAAATATCACTATATCTGTTTCACCCATATGAAGCAAACCCCAGTGTTTTTGCTCTTGCCTTATGATCACATAGTCCGAACCTGTATAATTTGTTATCTTTTACCTGTATATCTTCACACATGGCATGAAGTTCTACCAGCTGTGCTCCATTCCACCTCCACAGATTGATGATAAGAGATAAGATTGTTGCCTCGGCCTTGCTTTACATGGGACTTGGCTAAATAAATAACGGACAGTCTCTTAAATTACTGTGTTTGTTTGGGCAGGGGAAACAGGGCAGAACATCCAGACATCAAGCCTCTATCATCTAGACTTGCATCCAGGATATGTCGTGTTCACGATAAGTCAGCGAGGCCGATCACGTTCGTATCGTTGTTTCGGGAAACAGTTTGCTCAGTGTGAGAAGGTTTAAGCTTTCACTTCTCCCAAAATGCCACATTGGAACCACTTAAGATTTTTAACTTTGAACCAGTTAAGATCAACTTTTAGTTTCCACTCTTGTCCTCCAAATAAATGTTACACCCGAGGCCATTAAATGAGTCCGACCACCTACAACTTCCTGCTTGAGGTCGTCTTACTGAGGGATATTGAAAGACGGTGTGCAGAAAGGCATCTCCCACATGAACCAAAGCACTTGCTCTCGCTCTCTGACGCTCGTTCTTCACTTCGATCTGTCAGACTCCGGGCCGCAGCCATTAATCACGTTGTCAGATTGCTGTGTTTGTTGAGCTTGTAACCCTTTGGTGTGTAAGCATGTGTTTTCCAGCCTTCCGTGACCCTTTGCCTTTACCCAGGATGCTAAAGCAGATTGTTCCTTGCAGGGAAACATTTTACACAAACTCAGGCTGCAAAATAGACAGACGTATGTTGTGACCATTGGCAACATTTTCACAGAACAGGTTTCTCTCGGCAAAAAGCTATTGGTAGTGTTGCAGTCCGGTCTGTGTCTCATTAAAAAGCGGTGAGACAGAACTGTCAGGATGGCGCTGCGGTCTCCTTCTTCTTCTTTCTCTACTTAAACCCTGGTGCCATTTTTTTCGGCACAATCCTGTGTTTTGGTCCATTTCCTGGCATCCCAACTTATTTCAAAAATATGTTTGTGTACATTTGTCCCCTATGTCAAAGAAAATAATTGCAATGAATATTAGCAGAGAATGATTGATTTTAAAAAAAGGCTTGTGTTTTTTCAAAATGAACCGACCAATTATTTCAAAAGTTACTATACACGTCTAACCATAAACTGGCCAATCAGGTTTGTTAATTTTGGAAATGGCATCGACGTGACTTAATGCCCTCACTCACTGTGGCTGACGTACTGTTGAGATACCTAAATAATCATAATACTGTAAAAAACAAGTTCTTACTAAATTCCATTCAACGTTTGAAGAACTTATCCAGTGTGATCTGACGTGTTCTCTTGACGGACTGAACTGAACAAAATCAAGAAAGTGGTGGGCGTGTTCACCTCCCGCTGGTTTTGCTTTTGTCAACACAACTTTTCGGATTTCCTGACCTTTAATAAAAGCATCAATTCTCCCGGGGATCCCAAAAAATCCTCCCATAAATCGCTGATCCGCTTTGCATTCGCTCCAAGTGGCGACTTCTTTTTCTTATTCTTTGGTCCGATTAAGCGGAATTTTGGTCCAAATATGCGAATAACATTACACGTATATTATAGGATTTGTTTCGGTACTTTTATAATTTGGTCCGAATAAGCGGCTGGTCCCATTAACCGGTGGTCCTATTAACTGGATTTGACTGTATATTTAGCCCATATCACTTCGGCTTGAGAGACGTCATCCTGGGGAAAGCATCCATTTGAACGTGTTTTATTGTGTTTGCATTACGACGATTAGTGCGATTAAAAATTAAGGGTTTGTAAAATGTTGTAGTCTTCCTTTGCTATTACAGAGCTTTTAAATGAGCAACGATGTACCCTGGTCTGCAACAGGTGATGCACACATAAGTGTCTGAACCGGGGCCACACACGCTGGTCCAACCAGAATGGTTACAAGACGACTCCACAGTCGCACACACAGTGCAACAACGGACTGCAACTCTCACCTCACAATTCAAACCATTAATAATAATAAGTAACCATGGATTCACTCACCCTGGCACGCACTTCACACTGCCTGAGTCTGCACTTCTGTCTGATCTTGTTGGGCCCACCAAACTTCTTCATGTCCTTACAGAAGTCACACTGAGCGCAGTCCTCCGTCCTTTTGCACGGCTCGCACTCGCCACACATACGAGCCGAGCGCTTAATCTGCAAGCAGGTATGAAAAGAAACAGATTTAACAGATTTCACACACTAAAGGAAAAAAGAGCCTTCAAACGCATTTGAACTGAAAACGAATCGAAAAAAAAGAGCTAAGACCTTGTCCTGACAGCTTAGGCGAGACGCACGTCTGCGCTCTGATTTATCAGGTGTGTCGAAATCCAGCTGCTTCTCCATTTCATCAACGTCTGATTCTCTCTCCCGGCTTTTCTTAAAACGATACTTAATCTCCAAGGAGTCGTCTTTATCTAGAACAGCAGACAGTCCACGCTGAACAAAAGCATTGCTGAATTCAAAGAAGAAGCAAACTCCTTTCGAGATACCAAGAGGTAACATAAAATACAGTTGCAAGAAAAGAGACCGCTTTGGAATGACCTGGGTTTATGCATCAATGCCTACTAACATGTAATCTCAGGCGCACGAGTACAGGACGGGAGACCCTCAAAGTGCCCCTAAAAAAAATTAAATCACCTCAGGGTTTCCAACCTGTACAGGCTCATCGGCACTAAAAGCCCCGGGGTGATACCCACTATCCTTAACGGTGTGCGGAAGTGCACAAGCGTGCCGGTGGTCGGGTGCGCATACCGAATGCAGACGACCTCGCACCGAACAGCGCTAATACCCGCACCTAAATAGCAGGAGAAGCAGCTGTTAGGAATCAGGTCGCAAATTGGATACTGGATATAAGCCGCCTCACCGATAGCTCTGTATTGGCGACCGGCGAGGACGGCCGAACACAAAGATAAAAACCCTAACACAGACAACGGACAAACTTCACCTCACCAGAAGCAGGAGAAAAGAGTGATTTAGTCAATTGGTGCCCAATGCTGAGCCATTCCGGTTCGTATCCCACCTCTGGTGAGGTGAGGTTTGAGTTTTGTTTTAAAGTTGTGTATCCTTAGGATCTGCCTGTTTATCCTGATTAGATTTTGTTCCATGTTTAGATATTTTGATCTACTTACATTGGATGAAAAATAACCCTCTTTTAGGATTGATGTGATTTTGCTTGAGAAGAGTTCTGTTGGGTATCGAACCCCAATTCCGTCACTTTGAGAAAAACAAATACAGAATAAAAAGACAGTATACTGCGGTCTAAGATACTCTTATAAAACCACATTTTTTGTCACCATTTTAGAATCAAAACTTGAAATTTCAACCAAAATCAATTATCGGAATCAGAATCGCAGTCAGCAAACAGCAAACGATAGAAACCCCCTCTTAACGAAGATCAGGCCACATCGCTTGATGACTTGATGCAGAAATCCAGGTCATTAACGCACGGCTCACAAACTTTCTCGTGCAACTGTAAGACCTAACGAGATACTTACTGCGACATTTTTCACAGTACCACACCCTAATGGACTTTGCCATCTTCTCTGATATATTAATGCAGTCGCCATGAAACCACTCATTGCAGTTGTCACAACCACTGTATAGAAAAGAGTACATGGGCAATTCCAGCATTATGAATGTGACACTCGAACCCAACGACCCCGTTTACACCCGGTCTTTTCATTCATCTCTTATCTTCCGCCTTGCATCCCGATGAGATTTGAACCTCACGCATTTTGGCCACTTCAGTCAAACATCTCACCCAGATTGAAATCTCATTGCTGGATCTTACGCTTTAGGCAGAAAAGATGATAACACTGGATCACATTTGAATCTCTCAGGCAGTGCAGTACCCACCACAGTGCTGCCCTGGGCCAGGACGCTGCCAGGTCAGGTAACGCACTGGCAGTGTATGAGGGGAATAGGTCAGGAAAGGAGCGACCCCTTCCAAATCTTGGGTGATCTTGTCCAGTGCAAATTCCAGGAACGGCACCGGCAACTCTGACTGGAAAAAAATGGGGGCACCAACTGGCAGGTACAGACCAGCGACTTTTACAACTTTTATGACATGAGGCTAAAGGGGCTATCTCACTAGAGGAACTTTTTCACAGTTCCAGTGCCCCTTTATCGCAGAAACTGGGGATGACAGCAGTCTGTAGAATTCACACCGGAGGAACTTTTTCCACAGTTCTTAAAACTGTGCCCCATTTTTCATGTGTTTGCCACCACAGAAACTGGGGACAACCGAAGCCATGTTTAGGAACTTTTTCTGTAGCTTCTACTTCGAAGCAGGTTCTTTTCGCAAGAACCATGAGTGACAAAATCATGTAGTGATTGATCCATATGCATATTTCCTCAAGCCAGATGTATAAACAACAGATCTCGTACTAAAAATGAAAAATAAACACAGACAAATGGACCAACGGTGAAGTTCAGGCTTTACGCGACAGAGGAGGCACACCGAGTTGCCATAGCAACCCCGAGCGATGCAAGTACGCAAAGATGTAAGTTATAATCTTATTATAACCAACATTAAACAAATTTGTAGTCAGTCTGTAATCCACATAAATAACAGATCACCTTGAAAAAATTGAGATAAAAACAGAAAAATGGGCCAACAGTGAAGTTCAGGCTTTACCAAGCCCATGTGCGACGGAGCAGGTACAACTCGTTTTGGAGTCATTGAATCAAAATGACAATTACATGACTCAAGAACCTGACACTCTGTGGTGCAAGTGCAAACCAAAAAAGCCCTCGAGGGAATGTATTCCTTCAGGGAGCTCCAAAATGGGTAGTTTCTCCCAAATTTGGGAGCTGCAAAAGCAGCAAGTCCCAGACTAAAATCGCACTGGCTGCAGAGAAACTCCAGATATACCCAAAGATAGTCACGCATGAAACCAGCGAGTGTAAACGGGGTCTTATTAAGGTGTTATAAAGCGTCTTAAAGTCTCCACATGTCTCAAAACTCTGTGAGATGATTTTTTACAAAACTATACATGTATATAAAAATACAAAATAGAAGACAATTGGATTTAATTAAAAGTATAGTTTGAATAATGAATTGTTTTGGTATATACAATACACACCATTGGATTGCTGGTTGCTTTTGAACGTAACCAACGAAATAAGTACTAAGGTTAAACTAAGAATGAAATCCAATCCTAAATTCAGTCTTGGCTTTAGTAATGAATATAAATATGTTGATCCATCTAACAAAACAGACCAATAAGACTTGATATTTCGTTTTTTGTTTTGGTAGAAATGTGCCCAAAATGCTCAAACGTTCACTTCTTGGTTGCATTTCCTTCCATGATCTTTGCATGAACAGTGGATTTAGTAACAGACACGTTCCTGTTCGGTGTAGATGCATCATCTTACATCATGAAGCAGTTGATGTCTGGTTTGCGACAGATGCAATAAACCGGTGCGTTGCTGTGCTTCATGCTCATCTCTGCTCCAGAATGATGTCCAAGCTCTGACATTTTACTATCCTGGTGGAAGAACAGTGACACGGTTTAGATACACCCAAAGTGATGGCAAATGATATTAGTGATGCACCAAGTCTCAATATTGGGGCAAAAACTTTCTCCCTCCTCTGGTATTCTGGATACGACGAGTCAAGGACTCAAGATCCTAAAGCGACTCTGTGTATCAGAAGAAATGATACCAATATACTTCTTTGTGATCTGTTAATATTCATTTAGCTTCTGTTTTTGGAACTGCTATATTTGACTAGATAAATTAGTTTAATTCTTACTTTTAACATCTAGGCCACCCAAGAAGGTTTGGTCCCTTTTTGAGTCTTGATCCTCCTAAGGTTTCTTCCTTATAACGTTTAGGGAGTTTTTCCTTTTCACTGTCGCCCTGGGCTTGCTCCGTTTGGGATTGGCCTCAGATATTAGAAGATCATCTAAAATTGGAACCCTGCTTTGAGACAATGCTCCATAGCAAAAAAAAAGCACAAAATAAATAAATCTGACTTTTATTTAACTCGACCAAATCAACCAGGCAACGGAGATAAAAGAAGTCATTTATTTTCAAATTGGGCGTGTCCCTCTGAATAAGAGCGTCTGCTGAATGCTGTAAATGTAGCATTAGTAGTAACAACTATTATTATTATATTTGATTTAGTAGTAGGAGTTATATTATTATTAGTAGTAGAAATATTTTTGTAGAAGTGGCACTGTAATGTTTTATTTCCTTTTTTAATATTAGCGGTTGGAGGAGTAACACTAGTATTAGTAGTATTAATAATTAGTAGTAGTAGGAGTAGTATTATTAGTATATGTAGTAATAATAGTTTAATAAGACTAGCAATAATTAAGTGAGAATAATTGCAATAAAACCTCTTGCTGTGACTTATCATTACTATTTAGTCATCCATTTCTTCTTATTATTATTCTTCTACTAGCAGTATTTTTTGTAGTTGGAGTAGCATTTTAGTAGTAATATTTTAGTAGTTATTTTTACTAGTAGTAAGAAGTTGGAGTAGCATTATAGGAAGTAATAATACTATTTTATAGTAATAATATTTTAGTAGTGATAGGAGAATAAACACGATTATTACTAACAGTAATATATTAATAGTAGTAGTAACACATTAGCAGTAATACACGTATCATTATTAGTAGTAATAAACACATTTTATAGTAATAGTAAAATGCGAATAGCACTAGTAATGTTTTAATTTAAAAAAGGGCAGCATTATTATTAGTAATATTAACATTGTAACTTTATGCTGCTGCTTTGTTGTGTCTATAGTCGAAGAAACCTCGTTACTCACCATCGTAATTCTCTCTTTTAAAGTACAAACTAAATCTCTGCCCAGAGGGAAGGGCAGTAAATAAACCCAATAAAACCGAATATTGGTTAAAAACAACGCATTTCATTATTTAACTTTCATGCCCGATTCTCTTCTGCTTCCATTGTGTTTACACAACGCGACAACAACAAGAACCCGCTACCGACATCCGCTTCCGCTGGGGCTCTGATCCGGCCGTGCGATTAGCAGGAAACGCGCCTCCTAGTGGTTGTTTTAGGAATCGAGTTTTACTGATAATCTCGCGTTATTCTCGCACGGACGTGGTTAGACTTGTTTTAGGGGACTCTACCATTCCAGCCCACCCCCAAATGTTTTCCAGCCCCACCCCCAACATGCATTATTTGTTAAAATCGTATTTATTCACGCGCATTCAACTGTGCTATCTCTCTCCATATCTCTATATTCATAATACACTAAACATATGCGCACTAGGACCCGGGGGAGGCGCTGCTGGCCAACCATGTCCTCTGAAACCTGAAAGAAGCTTAACCAAAATACACAGCACTATACAGTAAGTGTGAGGGATATGGAGGCAAACTCACAAAAGCTTTCTTAGGAAAAACACTGTAAGACAAACACTAAGAAATTCATAAGAAGTTTTAAAATATTACCTTTGCTTTCCTCGGTGGGTAGCACCGCTGCCTCACAGCAAGAAGGTCCTGGGTTCAATCCCAGAATGGAGCAGCCTGGGTCCTTTCTGTGTGGAGTCTCCTGTGTGCATGTCCTCCCTGTGTCTGCGTGGGTTTACTCCGGGCTCTCCGGGGGTAATTGGTGTCTCCAAAGTGGCCCTTACTGTGTGACTGCGTGTGTGTGCCCTACGATGGATTGGCGCCCCGTCTAGGGTTGTTCCTGCCCTTGTGTCCAGAGTTGCAGAGTGAGCACCGACTGGTCCACGACCCCGTCTGGATTAGGCGGAAGATAATGAATGAATGAATTAATAGTTTAATCCACTCAAAGGATTCAAATGGAAAGAAACATCACACAGTGTTACAAAAATTAACACTGAATAGGGGTGATAGTGGAAGATATAAGAATAATATTGGCCTCATTTCCAATTCCAATGACTAAACTGTTGAAAGTTTGGTCAATTAAGATGCATATTTAGTCACCTCTTACAGCCTAAGACAAGTGTAAAGTTATCTTAAGGTTAAGGAAACTTTTAAGACCAAAATGTTTTCAAGACTACGACTTGCTCTTAAGAAAACAGATAAAAAAAATAAGCTAATTAATAAAACACAATTTGAAGATATTTCTTTTTATTTATTTATTTTCATATAAAACCACCTCACCTCAGCATAGCCGTGTGTGCATTAACAGCGATCCAGTATTCATCCGCTAGAGGGAGCAGTGATCTGTGCATTCAGCATCACAAAACCGCATCCTACAGAAACTACAACCGCAGAAGAACATTCTGCTCAAGAAACTCAAAAACCTACAGGCCTTAAGGGACTGGGTTTAGGGAATTGCTGGACTAGACATCACTGAATGACACAGCGCTCTCCTAGATGATAGATAAGGAACTAATACATAAGGTTACTTAAGGTCATTTTTCTACATTTATATATATATATATATTATATTAATATTTTCATATATAAAATTCATATTCATATATTATAATATATTGGATGGGATTAACCGTACAATCTCCACACATTTCTGTCCTTCATCGATGTGATCCATGAAGTATTTCGGCAGAATAGTGGAGTAGTTTGCCATTGCTTTCTCCACCCATTCCAATTTATCCGGGCTTGGGACCGGCGTGCAGCTGTTTCCAGTTATACGGCTGGGGTGACCTAAACTGATACGCAATAGCAAAAGAGCAATGTTTTATGTGAACTGCTCATCTGGAGAAAATGTCTCAGTGGGTAGCACCTCTGCCTCACAGCAAGAAGGTCCTGGGTTCAATCCCAGGGTGGAGCTCCTTGGGTCCTTTCTGTGTGGAGTCTGCATATCCTCCCTGTGTCTGCGTGGGTTTACTCCAGATACTCTGGTTTCCTCCCATAGTCCAAAGACATGCATGTTAGGTTAATTGATTATTGGCATTGACGTGTGTGTGGTGTGTATATGACTAGTCTTGAGAGGAACTTGTGTATGGATATTCAATTCAATTTAATGTATATAGCGCTTTTTACAATGGTGCATTGTCTCAAAGCAGCTTTACAATATTATATTATCTTAAACGCCCAATCCCAAGTGGAGCAAGCCTAGGGCGACAGTGGCAAGGAAAAACTCCCTAAAAGTAGTAGGAAGAAACATTGGGAGGACCAAGACTCAACAGGGGGCCCAGATGTTAATTAAATAAATACTTAAAAGTATATTAAATGATAGCAAAATTAGGGTAATAATTTAAATCAATAACAAATTAATAATAACATTTTAATTAGTAATAATATAACCTTGTGTGTCATTAAGATGGCCACTGATGCCGATAGCGAGGTTAAAGAAACCAAATAAACAAACAAACAAACTTCCAGAGGTAAACGGCCAACAATGACAGGCACTTCTTTAGTGGTCGGTTGTGATATGTACCTTTATAATTTAGTTTTCACAGAGACATCCACTCAAATACCCTAGTTACGAGATCTGTTAATTCCTTGTCCCACCTTGAAAACCTTTCTCGCTGTTGGCGTCCATTTTCTCTTAACTGCTCCTTAATATATTAAGCGTAGCGAGGTGGAACAATGACATGGCTGTTTAGTCGCATCGCTGCGTGTCAAATTTCAATATCACATATGACAAAGTAACTGAACAATGTTAGGTTTAGTATGTGTTTCCCATTCACACTTCCCTAAAAATGGCACATCTGTTCCACATCGATCTTTCTCATTATGATTTGGGTCACGTTTACCTGTTGTGTAAACAGTCACTTTTAAGTTTGATTATTACCTAGGTTGTGGTAGCTTATTTCATTCATCTAATCATTTTCATCATATGTGGCACAAATGTGTTTTCTTTTCGTTTGTGAGGAAGAGATCAAATCAATCTGACATTATCTGTCAGCATGGTGGCACAGTGAATAGCACCGCTGACTCACAGCAAGAAGGTCCAGGGTTTAATCCCAGGGTGGAGCTCCTTGGGTCCTTTCTGTGTGGAGTCTGCATGTCCTCCCCATGTCTGCGTGGGTATACTCTGGGTACTCCGGGTTCCTCCCTCAGTCCAAAGATGTGTTAGGTTAATTGGTGTCTCTAAAAGTGGCCCTTAGTGTGTGACTGTGTGTGTATGCCCTGTGATGGATTGCCGCCCTGTCTAGGGTTGTTCCTGCCCTTGGAGTTGCCGCGTGGGCACTGGCTGGCCCATGACTCTGTGGAGATGAATGGATGAATTTTCTGTTCCAGTTTGAGCCACTTACTTCAGTCCCATTGATTTGATATTAAAATTTGAGACATGGCAATGCAGTTGATCAGATTTCATAGTATTTTTACGTCATTCCATTCAACATGTGTCATAATGCACAGAGGCAAAAGGGAAATGGATGACAGTTAGGGGACAGCTAAGTAACAGACCTCATAAATATTTGGGATGATGTCACAACTGCTTCGTGTTTGAGAAAATTAAGGACATTTTCAAAGAAGTGTCTGAACGTGGCCACGGGATGCTGTGGCTGCAGTGTCAAAGGAAAATTAAAAAGCTTATAAGCAAAGTATAAAGAAACCAAGCACTGAAACCAAAGTACTGGCCAGTAACTTGACCAGTAAATAAGTACCTGTTACTGTTGACTTAATTTTGATTGTTTACCTCCCGATTGTGAGCTGTTCAGGACCACTGTCGTATGTAGATGACATTAAAAAAGGAATTGTGCACGGCCTAAAAATCCCACATTTGCAGAGAAAATTTGGGCCACTTTGTCTGCTGTGTGAATGTAAGCTAACAGCTATACAGTGTTTGATTGTAGTGTTTGTTACTGCAGAGATGAGCACCAGGACTTTAAGGAGGAGATGCAACGACTCCGGAAGCTGCGAGGAAAAGGAAAGCCCAAGAAAGGAGAGGGAAAGAGAGCGATGAAGAAGAAGTAGTGGAAACGGCCATGCTGTACTAAAAGGGAACATCTTGAAGACAATGTGCATATACAGTGACGCTCGGTTTATCAGGACATTGGTGTTTAATGTACTGACTGTCATATCTTGCTGTGACAGAGCTGTCTGTGGATCTTCAGAGTACAGAGGAAAAGCCAAAAGTCTAAGAACACTAGTGAAAATGCTTGTTTGGATCTTTGAGCAAAAGGATAATGACCCAAAAACACTTGCCAAAGCACAAGATGCTTTTTAGGAAGCATTTTAATCATGTGCTGGTTAATGTTCACCCAATTAGCATCGGTTTGCTTTAATGGACGAGGTCTTCAAAATTATAACAGGAAATGATGGTTTCTATTTTATATTCATGTGTTTCACATCTAAAGGGTGCAAAGCAGTAACAACCCCAGACAGGGCGCCAATGATGATGATGATCATCATCATAATCACACACACAACACAGCACCAATTAACCGAACACGCATGTCTTTGGACTGTGGGAGGCTTGGCGTGTAGCACTGTTGCCTAATAGCAAGAAGGTTCTTGATTCGATTCCAGGGTGAAGCAGTCTTGGTCTTTTCTGTGTGGAGTCTGCATGCCCTACCTGTGTTTATGTGGGTTCACTCTGGGTACTCAGCTTTCCTCCCACAGTCCAAAGACATGCTTGTTGAGTTAATTGATTACTAAATTGGTTTAACCTCTGTGTGTGTATATCAGTAGACTTGATATAACCTTGTGTGTTGTAAAATGGCCACTGACGCTGATGGTGCCATTAAAAAAAATAAACAGACAAAGTGTGGGATGAAAACAGAGTACACAGAGTAAAACCACCTGAACACGGAAAGGTCAGAAACTTCTTGCTGAGAGGTGACAGCGCTATGTTCAGTGTTCATCTAAACTCCTATGTGACCATGGTAACGTCCGGTCCACGGCCTGTCTTACAGAATGTAATGTGGATGATAAACGGTGCATATCTTTGATTTGAAATTGTACTAGTGGGTCATGAGTCCATGCCAGCTTGAGCGAAGGAGGGAACATACCAGAGACTAATAAATTCTGAAGACTTTTTGCTCAATTGAAGTTGAGTTACATGATTTAAAATGAAAGCCCTGTGTTAAATTTGGGGGAGGAAGTAAAAATTAAGCTTTTACATTACTGGTCTCAGACATTTGGCCAATATTTTATGTGTTCTAAGTTTTGATTAGGTCCGCTTTGATACTAGTCCACGATGCATGTCTTAATTAAAGTTGCGATTTTTCAAAGCTTCTTTCTTTGTCATTTCCTTGCGGAAGTTGAACTTTTGGTTTATCTGATATTTGTCTAAATATGGGTGCAAGATTCAAACACTGTCCTGACTAATCAATAGGGTATCTTTTTCATCCCTTAGTTTTAACCCCTCCTTATTCTGACCAGGCCAGGGTTGCAGGGGTTTGATTCAGTGTCCCAGTTCATGGCATTGGGAATGGTGACACAGCTAATCATGCCTGTGTGGTTTTTGATACTGCTAGAAGTCTCTGCTAGGATTTGGATTGTATATGAGCCTTGCATGATAAGCTTTTTGTATAAAGCCTGATATATTTGTGTTTTGTTTGGGTTTTATAAAACAACCACAAATGTAACATAATATAATTCCATATCAGAATCATACCGGCACCATGCGACTATTGGAGTAAATTACATATTCAATCAAAATAGAGTTAATTTAACAGAGTTAAATTTGCTGCAACTTCTGAACCTTTTAAACGAATGAACCTGTTGTCGGTTTTCACACAGCTTATGTAGCAATGAAATTACATTTACTAAACTGTTTATTAATCAGTCTTCCTATTAGTTACACTGATTGTCTTTTTGTGCATTAAATATCTGTTTGTATGTTCAGCATTTCTAAATAATACCGTTAACTTATTGCTATAAGAGTTTATAAGTAAACAGATTTTTGCAGAAAAACAAACAAACAACTGGAGGAAACGTGATTTTTGCACAAAAAAATGCATAGAGATAACATTATCTTGTCAGCAAAGTTGATATAGACCTGTGTAATGAATAGCAGTCGCTTGGGTGGTCCAGGTAGGTTGACAGCTTCAGCTTCTGGCGCTTCAACAGTGACACCTACCTAACCCTGCTATGGACTGACACCTCGTTCAGGGTACATGCTGAACATGGTTAAAACATGAAAAAATATCGACAAAATACTGTTTGGAATGATTTTGTAATTATACCTACACCTACAACTTCACTTGTTTAAGTGAATAACCTGAACTTTTATGTAATGTTTAATCATAAGTTAATGCTAACTTATTTTATGCTGTAGAAACACCCTGAGACATAATGCACTTGAGATGTAGTGTACATAAAGATTTAGACCCTGCACAAAAGAGGCCAACCCAATCTGCAGATAACTTGCAGGAGAGCGGGTCGTCTGCACCACTTCTGGCATTACTGACAGTAGGCACTATATTTAGTGTGTTGGAACGAGGTATGAATTCATCCATAGGAAATAATGGAGATGCATTCTGACGAGTGTGTGATTAATAAGCCTGACACTCAGCAGGGGGCAATGCACTTGGACCACAGAATGTGTGAGTGCGTATGAGTGTGCCCTACGATGGATTGGCGCCCCATCTGGGGTTGTTCCTGCCCTTGCGCCCAGAGTTGCCGGGTGGGCACCGGCTGGCCCGCAACCCGAAGTGGAATAAGTGGAAAAGATAATGAATGAATGAATGTATTATCATTTATAACATTAAATCATGCACACAAAAACCATATTCACTCATTGCCAATTTTCACTTCCACTTACCATAAGGATGCACTTTGTAGTTACAACAGACTGTAGTCCAAGTGTCCATACTTTGTAATCCCCATTTCACTCTGTTATTTCAATCGGCACTAATAATCGTGGTCTCCGCGATACTTTAATAGTTTTAAACAAAATGTTCTGCGAGTGGTTTTGTTGATTAAATATGAACTTAGGGACAACAAAGGAATATTAAACATATTGGAAAAAATGGGTGCAAATGTTTGTGCAGCATTCCAGAAGTTCCAATACTGTATTATTAATAGTCTCATAACTTTGGTAATTGGTAAAGATAGCTCACTTGATTGTGGTGCATGAAAAATTTTACAAATGGGTCATATATAAGTCTGTTCAGACAAACTTAACCCAGGCATTGTTTCTCCCAGGGTTTATATGTGATGGTGAGAGTGCTGTAATCATTCTTAAAATAACAAAAACTACCCTTGCTAAGTGAATCCTAGTGTGCCTCATTTTCAGAAAATGGATCAATTACTGCAACAGGTGGATCACTGTGGACTGCGGTAGCCTAGCTGTGAAATTCCTGAACTGTGGACTAGAAGGTCTAGCTGCCACTGTTGGGTCCTTAACCCACAACTTGTTTAAAATGCAATTGGATATACGTCCCTTACACTTGGGGTGTCTGCTTCTATATTTCTTTGTGTTGATCTGAAATGTGTTCCACAACAATGCTTTATCATTAAAAAAATGTTGTTAGATTGTGTATTTATACTATTTGTGCTGTAAGCTCCAGGGACTCAGTGGTAAATGTGTCCAGCAGCTCCTGAGGACCCGAGTTTGAATGATTTACAAAATTGAAGAACATAGAACATGTAGTGCAAACAAAGACCAGATTATATTATGTGTGTGTGGAATTCTGTATGGAGTTTGCGCTTTGTGTCAGTGTGGGCTTACTCTAGGTACTCCATTTTTCCCCACATTCCAAAAACATGCATGTTAGATTGATTGGTGTTTCTAAATTTCCTGTGTGCACAAACAAGTGCACACAGAAGATTCCAAAACAGTTGAAAAACTAAACAAATTGTGCATAAAAACTGAATGCAATTATGTGGAGATGCCAACATCTAATATTTTATTCAGAATAGAACACAAATCACAGATCAAAAGTTTAAACTGAGAGAAT
>JAVSBV010000113.1:7575477-7585597 GCA_033117975.1 Parotocinclus spilosoma
CAATGGCAAACTACTCCACTATCCTGCCGAAATACTTCATGGATCACATCGATGAAGGACAGAAATCTGTGGAGATCAATGATCCATCAAGTGACAGAGAGTCGGTTGCAACTGTACAACCACACACTGCTGTCAAAAGACAAAGGAAAAAGTATCTGGACACCCAAAAACTACATCCCAGAGCATGAGTATTAGTAGTGCTGTAGTCAAGACCGTTGGAGAGAGTGCAAATCAAGCGTTGTTCACATTTGCGTTCCAGTTACTCTCACCGGTGTCTAACGGACATTAAGTCAAAACTCAGTGCAATTCCATCAAAGCTGGCAAACCATATCTTTGTGTACTTTGGTTTAGGGGGGGCAGGATAGAAAGTTGTTGACGTGAATCGTTAGGGAGGTGGAAACTTAATAAAATGCTATCCTGAGAGCCACTGATCATTTTAGAAGAACCCATTCTGTAGCCATTATTGTTCTAAGGAGACGTGGCTGAAAAAAAACACTAATCAGGTGAGGTTTTATTTTTGTGAGCAGTGTATATTGGGTATGCCAAATCGCATGGCATTTGTAACTTAGTGTGACAGTAGCTCTAGTGTACATAAAAATACCAAATGTAGAACCAATAGAGAAAGGTGAATGTTTGTATTCTAAAACGTAACTCGAACCAGCATGGCGATGGGTGATGCTTTAACAAAATGGATGACTATGTGAGACTTCCTTTGTATAAGCTGAATAAAGGACATGCAGTTAAAAGAAAATATTCTGTACCTTCTGGGCACGGCACCACCCAGAAATGGATGATCTTCCTACATTGTAAAAAAAAATAATTCGGACACATTTACCATGAAATACTAACAATGACGCTCACAATGTTGAGACATTACGGTATGCTTTTTTGGCAACCATAAATATTATATTTGAGAACACTATTGTTTACAGGAAAGGATTATGATTTTTTTTATAATAATTTACCATAAGCAATACAGTTCTCAAACACAGAACTGACGGTTGCCAGAAAAGCATACCGTAACGTCTTAAACATTGTCACCACGTTTTATATGGTGAAATCCAACAACGGCTGCCAACATGTGCCCTTAACTTTGACATTTTAAATATTCTAAATTTAAATATTATAACAATTAGTCGGTAACAGTGGCTTGAACGGTTGAAGCGATTCATGCAGTGCACGTGTTATTACAGTCCAGAAAATCTTTTTTTAAGTATTCTAATGGTCTGTTAAGTATGGTAACCAGGTTTCCACCACTCGGCTAATCACTCTTCTTCTGACATCATTATTTGGCCCTTCGTTGAGCAAAAGGCAGACGAATCTGAGAACCGAACTATTAAACGCAACCCACTAGTTCAGCACCACTTTAAACCAGTCGAGTGTTTTCAACAAACAGAGAGCAAGGTCAAAATCTATAGCCAACAGCACAAACAGTTAGAGTAGGCCTGGCATTGGGGGTGGGGTCGACCCGCCACGCTGGCACAAGTCACTTTTTAATTCATGGGAAGAAATTCAAACACGGACTATCACTTTTCGACCCAAGGATAAAAGTTGCAAAAAGGAGACGCTATGTTCGTGTACCCTCCACGCGATGCTCCGATGTCTATCAAAACGGCACATAATGACGAGAACACCAAGCTCGGAGAGAACACCTGACCCACAAAACTGGGTTCTGAGCAATAAATAATATATACAAACGCAACGGTCTTTTGCCCTTTTTAGCACTTTTCATACACAAATACAACACTGTTTAAAATGCTTCATCAAAACCTGTACCAAGTTTTAAAGCATATATATATATATATATTTTCTTATCAAACCCCCCCTGCCTCGATAAGTGAGCACTATCACCGCCGTTACAATCGTGACGACTCTCTTTTACTACAAATTCTCCCAGTATCTAAATCTAATCAAATTCTCCCTGCGAAAAACCTACTAGTACCAAATAGGGAACAGTCTTTCATCTCTGGAGCAGCAGAGAATCGGATATACAGCTCTTGTCGTTTAAGTAAAGTATCTGGTCCCATGAATTCCTATTGTTATTAAGCCAAATAACGTAGAAGTGCAGTGCGCTGAATCTCCACGGAGTGGCACTAGAGAGCCGAACTGTGGTTGGAATTTCTCTGATTATAAGGTCAATGTGACAGAACTTCAGGAGAGACAGGAGTCCTTCAGCAGGGAGGCCTTTGAACAAGTACGATTTTGGGCAGAATACAGAAAAAACGTGTAATCCGCTGTACAGTCTGGTAAATATACAGTATATGAGTCACAGATTGAGTGTGGGGGACTGTGGTAGCCTAGCGGTTAAGGTACGGGTCCCTGGACCTGAAGGTTCAGAGTTAAAATCCCACTTCTGCCAAGCTACCACAGTTGGGCCCCTGAGCAAGGCCCTTGAATTGTAAGACTATATCAGTTGTAAGTCTCTCTGGATAAGGGCGTCTGCTAATTGCCATAAATGTAAATGTAAATGTATATGCTGTCTTTTTTCAGCTTGTAAAAATAATCGAATTATTCAAGCGGTCATGTAAAGGCCCAAAAATCAGATTAAGAAATCTGGATTTTATCTCAGCATTCCTTCTACTCACGCTGATGCTGCATGAGTTTAACAACAATTTGTGTTTAATAAAACTTTCTACACCGGAGTGTGTCATTAGAACTGCTGTGCTACAATAAATGGTTAAAGCAGGTTAATACCCTTCAAAATAAGGAACCTTCTTAGGCATCGGTCGTATATTTGGACGGAAATTATGAGGCAGGAACGTGTATTGGGTAATGGCACTGGAAATGGCACTTTTTTTCTGTCTGAGAAGTTTATATACTGTATATACTACCAACACTGTACGTATAAAGTGATATACGGAATTTGGACTGTCCTTTTATTTTAGATGTGAATTAATCTTGTGCAACTTGTCTGCTCTTTCTGATCCGTAAACCTTAACACTAACCGTAGACAAAACCTAAAACCTTGCAGCAGCTCCTCCTATCTGTACCGAGTTGCCCGATCCCACTGAGAGACCCGCACCATTTCTCCGAAAAACGACACCGACACGTTTATGAGCACTGAAAACCCCCGTCTGTTATTGAAACAGCACAGCAATGGTGGGGAAAAAGAGCAGATCCACCTAACGGAGGAGTCGTTAGGGGCAGAGCGGAAGGGGAGATGAATATCAAGCGTGGTGATCACACCGAAGCGGCCTCAGAAGCACCATGTGCAGGAAGAGCACACTGACAGGAGAAGAGCAATACACAGAGGAAAGTACCTGTAGATATCTCATGCAACTTACAACTGACAATTAGAACTGCTGTGTAAAATTGAAGGTGTGTGTGCGAGTGTGTGTGTGTAAGGGTGTGTGCATGTCCTTGCGGTCACATTTCAACAGTTCATGTGTGCAAAACGGAACGTTTATCCACCAGTCATGTGCTTTCTTCTACAGGCTCCTCCCCTTCTTCTTCCAGAGCCTCAGAGATCGAACCATGCACCTGAAGCTCTTCCCCTCTCCCGGCTCTGGACAGCACCTCCATCCAGCGGCGCTGTAGCTCCTCCCCATCGGCGCTGAAGTACACGGTCAGGTGACTCTGGCTCATTTTGAAGGCGTAGCGCCGCTCCAGACGGTCACATGACTCGGGGAGGGAGACGTCAAAGCCAATAAGGGGGATGCTGCGCTGGGCTTTAACGTCCTGTTACACAGAGGATCGAGAAACAGGGGGGTAGAGAGAAAAAGAAAATGAGAAGGTTAGTGCGAGTAGAAAGAGGGGCAAGAAAAAGTTTGCAACCCTGTGAAATAACCCAGGGTTGTTCTCTGATTATTCATGAATGAAAATTTGGGGCTCTAGAAGGGACGTCAGTTCATACGGTGAAGGCATGCCCAGGGTTCGAGCCTGGGTCGCCCAGGTTGTTGGTGGTTGGTGTTAGGACCCAAGTATGCGGGATAGACGTATCCCACGACGTATAATAATAATGGGAAAATAATATAGAAGAACTAATTGGGGATTAAGAGCGGAGCAAAAGGCTCCTGAACACAAAAAAACAAAAAGGATGGGAGCAACGCGCGAACTGATCGCGAGATGGCGCCGAAGGGGCAACGGGGCAGGTGTGCAGAGAGCACGATTTAGGACGTCTCCCAAGTGGCGAGGCACAGCGGTAGTACAAATGCCAGAGGGCGAAGGTGGCTTCTTGACTATTTCTTGACCGTGCATACCTATATTGGCTAAACTGATCAGCTGGTTAAATAACAGGACTGTAGGTCCAGGGTTCAAATCCCATCTCGGCCAAGCCGTTAGTGTTGTGTCCTTGAGCAAGGCAATTAAAACACAATTGCCTCGATTGTAAGATTGTATTAATTATATGTTGCTCTGTATAAGAATGTCTGCTAAACGCCTAGATGTAGCTGAAGATATGGTGCATATTCAGGCCCTCCTTGATTTTGTATCATCATAGAGAAATAAAAGATAAATGAATGATTTAATAAATGAGTCAACATCTTACCTGTGGAGCACCATAAATGTAAAGCACCAAAGGTTCATTATCAGGTATGACGAACCAGGCTTTCTGCCAGCCCCGCCCACCGCCCTTCTCCATGTGGTGCAGGAAGCTGCAGAGCACGCTGTTCTCTGCCGCCACAGAGGCCTGTTTCTAGACGACATGCAGCACAAGAGCACGCCAAAATTAGATCTGTATTATTATCTAATGCGCAATACCTCTGATATACGACAAAACTGCATTCACCCCATTCACACACTAAAGGGCACAGTTCAAGCTCGTATACAATGATACAACAGTACTAACCACTGACTCCACTTCAGGCTTGGTAATGCCACTCAGAGTGACTCAGAGTGTTATTACTAAATACACAGCAGATCCTGCTCATGTTCCATATAGTAAGTCTCAGAGGTGGGGGACTCGAGTCGCGATTTTAAGGACTTGAGACTTGCTTGATGAACATAGAAAAGACTCGACTTGGTATTCATGACTTGAGACTTGGCACAGATAACTTGAAATGACTTATATTTTTGTATATATATATATATATGTTTTACTTATTTATTTATTTTTTTGATGATTGGGTGATTTTGTTTTGCAATGCGCGTAAACCTGGCAACCCATCAGAACGCGCCAGACCAGCAGAGTTGATGATTGCCGTTATCATGGAGACGGCTGCTCCTAAAAAAGTGATATTTGGATTTAAGGAGTATGTAGTCAATGAGAAGAACAAAAAGCGAACAGCAAAGTGCAGGCTTGGCAGTACCAAAATCAGCCACACGATCACCACAACTTCAAACTTCATTCGCCACTTCAAAACCCACAGAGAGAGGGAAGTGACTGTGTCTGTTAAGCTAACGCTCATCACTGGCTAACAGAACATTAGCAAGTTAGGGCATAATAATTTGAATGACTTGACTTGCTTGAATTTTTCCACAGTGACTTGGGACTTGCTTGTGACTTGAAGCTTAAGACTTGAGACTTGCTTATGACTTGCACGTGTGACTTACTCCCACCTCTGCTATAAATGCACAGCGTGACTTTTCACATTGCATAAACTCCACTTAGGTTTGAACCCAAGCCCTTTAGGAACTGGTGTTTCCAGCAGCTGGTTCTTACCACCAACGCCACTGGAGTTTAGTCATGCCCAGTGCTCCTTGTCTAATTTCTTCTGCCAGGGGGTGACCACAGATCAGCAAATGTCCCCAAACCACTTTTAAATACTGCCTGTTTCTTTTTTACCTATCCGTCCTCAACCTTGTGCCTGTGCCTTGATCGCCCAATAGGATCGCTGTTGCAGGAGTGGTGAGATGATCCCAGTCCGATCTTTACTTCTTAGTCTGAGTTATAGTGTTTTGATTTGGTAGGTTAATACAAAAGGAGCAAATGTATCAGGTCTTATTGGCTATGTTAACACACTCTTTATAGAAATATTTAAAATGGGCAAAGTAGCGCCCGACCCAAAGTAAAACCGTGAGCAAGTCGGCGAAGTTCTGAAGCCTCAAAGAATCACTAGTGGATTATCTGGATTTTTTGTATAGAGTCGAATCTTCACCCCTCAGTGGCTTGTTTTTATATCTATGACACCGACAGACATGAAGGTACTCCAGGGTGTGACCTCTGGTCTTCATATATCAGACCTCTGTCACTGTGAAGTCTGCAAGACGTTTGGTTCCTGAGGGTCAGACCTGGGCAACTATGGGCTAAACACAGCTGTGTCCACACTTCCTCGTTAGTACCGGATTAATTACAGGAGACAGGGAGAGTGTGTGTGTGTGTTTGCGCGTGTGTGTGTGTTTGCGCGTGTGTGTGTGTTTGCGCGTGTGTGTGTGTGTGTATATGTGTGTGTGTGTGCGTGCGTGCGTTAGGTTGCCGTCAGCGCCTGTTGGGATCAGAGAGGTCACAGAGTCCTGGGAGGAGAAATTTGCTGAGCTCATGTGTCTGACTTTTCCGCATGAAAGACCGATTTGATTTCAGGGGAAATCGTCTCCCATGAGCACAAACGGCCTGTGCGGGGAAAAAAGGTCCATCTTGGTCTCATACAGGTGGGGTTTGGTGAATTGGCAAGGCTGTTAAGAACACTCTATGTAGAGAATCCTGCTGAGGAAAGGGGACAAGGATCAAACCAGGCTGCAAGAGAAGACTTTGGGATCTTTTGTCTGAAATTGGAACTGGAATGCAAATGTTTTAGTTCCTTGTATACACACTGCTCAGTTTTAGGTGCTTGTCAGTGGAACTGGATCTATGGGAGATATTAAATTAAGATGCACAGGTCTGATGCTAGGCATCATTGTAGGTTTTCTGTATTAGATTAAATGTGGTTTCTAAAATGGTCCACTATCGGAATTTTCAACTTGTCCACTTGACTTGAAATACTCAGATTAAGAGATATGATTAACAGAGCTGGATTTTAACTCCGTAATTGGATTTCTCAGTGCATTCATATATTAAGGGATATGATTAACATTGTATTTATTTATTTTTATATATATATATATAGATAAAATGTTGATCATATCCCTTAATCTGAGTGTCATAAATGTGTCATATTGAGAGTCACTGGAATGTGAGTACAAAACATAGCAGAGTAGAGTTAAACAATTAAAAGGGGTGTCTACAAACCTTTGGTTTGTAATGTTTATGTATGGGCAGTTTCAGCAGTGCTGAGTGAAAATGTGAATCATTTAAAGACAGCGCGTCACTCAGCCATTCAGACATCCAGTGGAAGTTCATTCCACCACCTGGGTATCAGTACAGAGAAGTGTATTGATACTTTTCTTAATTTAATCTTGAATCATGGGTCCAGAGTCCAGTCCAGATACAGAGTGTGGTTTGACCAGAGCTTTTAGGTACAGAGCATCTACAGGGAGCCAGCGAAGGGAAAGCAGTGGTAGACTGTGGTAGCTGTAGAACAGGATAAGTACCTGGGTGGCTTCTTTTTAAAGGAGGGGCTGAATTCTTCTGATGTTGTAGAGAAGATTCTTACAGGACGGGGTCAGTTTGGGAATATGAGCAGAGAAACTCAGGTGCCAATCAAAGATTACCCCGAGGTCTCTTGCATTCCGAGAGGATGTGACATTTGACGTCTGACATCTACCTTTGTAGCAATGGGTTGCAACTGCAAAACAAAGGCAGAAACAGAAACAGTACATTTTACCTTGACATTGACATTTACATTTACGGCATTTACGGCGACTTTACCAACAGCTGATACAGTCTAATAAGTCAAGCAGTTGTGGGTTACGGGTTTTGCTCAAGGACCCAACTGTGGCAGCTTGGCAAAGGTAGGATTTGAACCCAGGACCTACTGTCCAGTACCTTAACCGCTAGGCTACCACCGTCCCAGATTTGAAAGATTTTCAGGATTTTTTCCTGGTAATCGAAACGATACAGTTTTGTTGTCAATGAGCAAAAAACGGAGAGGAACAAATATTTTCTCCCAGCATTTGAGACTGTTGGTTCAGCTGCTGTGCCTTCCCACTGAGGTGTGTAGAATCTATAAAACATAAACCGAACGTCCTGACCTATTACCAGACAGTTTGATTGTTACACTGTTGCTCCTCTCCAGTTCTCTGTTGTGTCTTCATCACAGGTTTGTCCAGAAACGACGGCAAACATAGAGAAGCTTTTAGTCAGTGACGCCGTTACAGGACTTTGGTGCAAGCCCAACTCAAACAAAGAGGAGCAAGTAACGATGAAGGATGGACGGACCCAACATCTGTGCTTAAACTTCAGCACAGGCTCCGACATGACTAAGTGGAGGTGTCGGAATGCTGGCAAGCCTACTGAGGACCGCAGACCATTTGTCTTGACATTTGCTCAGACACACACATGCACACACACATGCACTGACTGCGTTTTGGTCGTCCACATTCTCCCGGTCTGCTTAACACAGACGAGTCTGAGAGCTAAATTACTCTCTCTTTAAAACCCTAATCCGAACCCGAGCCCCTAGCCTTAGTGTCCTGAAGGTAACATTTTGTTTTTTTGAATTAAAGCTTAATTTTTAGCTGAACATGCAATGTTTGTGAGGATTAGCAAGGTTGTTACATTTCTGCATTCTTCAGGTATTGCTAGGAAGGGTGTTACGATGCATCGTCATGCAAAACGTGACAATGTGGAGATGGTCACGTCTTCCGTTCTGCAGTTGGAAACTCGTTAAGGTTAAAGATGAACTTGAGATTGAGGATTCGCGTTTTTCAAAAGATTTTCAAATGAAGGTAGCATTTAGTTCTTTAAATTTGCTTGAGCACTGTTTAAAACCCTTCCATTGTTTATTTCAGCACATTACACGTGGTTTTTGGTTAAACGTTTATTCAAGAAAAATACACATACTTTTAAATTGTTATTCTTCAGAACTAAAAGTGTTGTGATTTATTCATTGAAGATCGGGCGAAGCTACACTAGAGCATTTTGTGTACATTTTTACATCTCTTTGGATGGATTCTCAAAGCAGTGTTGTTTCCCATCTTTTACAGTTCAGAAATAACAAATTCTGCAAATTTGTTATCATGAACTAGGTATCATTAATCTAAGTGCTAATATTGCACACTGTAATATAGTACATTCAGTATTTGCAAATATACGCACACGTTTGGATTACTGTATTTGTGTTGTTTAAGTTGTTTGTTTCTGATTACATTTGTCAGCTTTCGTTTCTGTTTTGGAACATTTTTCCAGTTTTGCAATACAGGTATCCGCCGCATAACATCTGCTCATACAATTGTGCACCGTATAAGCCCCGACATGATGAGGATGACAGTTGAGATGAGGATGACAGTGGGTTATTTTTTCTTTGAGAATTTGGGTCTATTTGCGGTGGAAAGCCGACGCTTCACAGGAAGAGAAACAAGCAGATTTCTAAGAGCTGCGTTTTTGCAACACAGCCAGCAGAAATAAATGCGCTAGAGTCTCAGAGCCTTTTGCACTTTCTGCACGCTTCCTAGCTCCCCGAGCTCTTCTCAAGTACCTGCTTGTGATGTAAATGCAACAGAAAATACATTGCGCTGTCACATAAAAGACAGTTGTGCAAGGTGACAAGGTACTGAGCGAATCATTGCTCTTCACACAGCTTTACAGTGAGCTAAGATTTTACCGAACTTGTATATTAAAAATATATACAGTCGATTCTGGTTAATAGGACCACCGGTTAATGTGACCAGCTGCTTATTCGGACCAAATCCTATGAAATACATGTAATGTTATTTGCTTATTTGGATCAGAATTCCGCTTAATCGGACCAAAGAACGTGTACAGTATGTAATATCCGTGAAGAAACTGTTTGTCTCTGGCATCACTGCCCGAAAACTCTTGTTTCTCCCCAGCCCTCTACTGCCACCTACAGGTCTTTGCCTAACAGCCACAGCAAAAGCGCGTCAGATCATACTGCATAAGTTCTTCAAACGTTGACTGAAATTTAGTAAGAACTTGTTTTTCTATTATGCTTTGCATAATAGAGAATGCTGAGTACCTATACATTGTGTTGTAGATTGTTTAATTGGACCAGCTGGTTATTGGGACCAAAACAATCGCATCCCGATGTGGTCCCATTAACCGGAATCGACTGTGATTGTGTGTGTGTGTGTGTGTGTGTGTGTGTGTGTGTGTGTGTGTGTGTGTGTGTGTGTGTGTGTGTGTGTG
>JAVSBV010000113.1:7587402-7597731 GCA_033117975.1 Parotocinclus spilosoma
GTACGTTCGCTATACGTGTAAATCGTACAATAAAGGTTTAATAAACATTAAATATGTTACATAGCACGTCCCGTCTTGTAACATAGGGCATGTTCGTTTAATCAGATCAGCCCCTTATTAGGACCAAAAAGATCACGTCCCGATGTGGTCCCATTAACCGGAATCGACTGTATTTAGTCCAAGAACATCAGCTTGGTTCACTGGACACTCGTGTGTTGAGAAAACTCAAACTTCTGAGCTGCCTAGGTTCCGAAAACAGGACAAAATTTTCAGAGATTTTAGGGGTAACGACAATTTGTCAAACTAAATATATCTGCATCCTGCCAGCGTTATATTAAACACTCGGCCACGGGGCAGATGGGAGGGGCCTATCCTAGAGTTCATAAGTTGGAAGTGGACTCTGAACAGGATGCCGGTGCATCGCTAGGGCTGGAACAATTAATCGTGTTGCAAAAATGTCATCGTAGGGACTGACTATGTTACATACGTTCTGTGTTTTTATGAGGTATAATGCAGTTGCGTTTCTTGAACACCAGAGGGTGCAATCATGAGTGGTACAATATGTCAAAATGTAAAATTCCTAATGTCTTTTAATTTCAGGGGACTAAAGACTGTTTTTGTTTTTCTACAAGAGAAGTATGTATTATTTGGAATTGTACTTCAGAAAGAAAAATATTTTATTATAGATTGTTTTCACTTGGTTATTTTGTTATTAGAGGGGAGTAAAGTTTTTTTGTTGTTGTTTTAAAAATACATTGTTTTGTTTTGCATTGCTAACATTTCACCAAAAAAATTGCAAGAAATTAGGGAAAAGAAGTCATGGGGCTGTGAAATCAGCATCTTGAATCAAACTGAATTGTGAAAAATGTTCTTGATGCATTTCGAAAATACTCTGTTCATTTCAGCCTCGATTTGTGATTCGTGATTCATCATTGACATAGGAATTGCTTAGTGAAGATCTCCTTTGTGTTTATTGTATTTTTCTTGATTTTAAATCTACATCACTGTATTATTGGTGCAAATACGTCGCTCACAAAAATTAGGGAGAAGGAGGATCCTGTCCATGTGCCATCACTGTCAGTGTGTTTTATCACTCTTGGGTGACCATACATCTTACTGAACAGTCATTGTGGGGGCACTCTCGTCCAGTTGAACACTCTTCTGTTCACCCCATGTATATATCACTTACTACTCAATCACCATAATTGATTTTGCATCTCATTTGCATAATCAAACAACTTTCTTTGACTTTTCATTTGCCTTTCTATGATCTTGTTTAATGAAATAAAATAAAATGCCTCTTTTGTAATCGCTTCACATTCACATTCACACCTACTTTTTGTGAACAGTATAAAAACCCAACGGTCCCTAAAACAGTTATTAATGACAGCCAACCATTAAAGAAGTCTTGTCGTGAGGTAACGCAGGCTGCAGTTAGCATTAGCAAGCACCAAGCAAGAGTTCACCAGTAGAGTAAGTGTTTTGCTTTAACAAAATGACTCATTTGATGCATTTGATTCTAGTCTTGATTTCATAAAAACCAAAAATGCCAACAGTTTAAACTGTAGGACATCAAACAGTACTTTAATTGTTAATTACACTTTCTACATGTTACTAAATAATAATTTAGTAACTAATAATAATTACTTGGCAGCACGATGGCCTGGTGGGTAGCACCGCTGCTTCAGAGCAAGAAGGTCCCGGGTTCAATCCCAGGGTGGAGCGACCTGGGTCTTTTCTGGTTGGAGTCTGCATGTCCTCCCCGTGTCTGCGAGGGTTTCCTCCGGGTACTCCGGTTTCCTCCCACAGTCCAAAGACATGTGTGTTAGGTTAATTGATGTCTCTAGAATGGCCCTTAGTGCGTGACTGTGTCTGTGCCCTATGATGAATTAGTACCCTGTATAGGGTTGTTCCTGTCCTTGTGCCCGCCTGGCCCATGACCGTGTGAATTAAGTGGAAGATAATGAATGAATAGTTACTTATCGGTCTCTAATCAGAAAAACAGCGTTTACAGGCTACAGTGGCATGTATTTAGCGTGCCCTTTGCTTACACTTAGCAATAGCTCATTTGGGAGCTTAAGCATGGTGTCAGTTGGACCATTCAACAGCACGGAGCTTGATCAGGAATGGGCTTTTTGGAAAAATAGCAACCAAGGAACCACATTTGTAGAAGGGGAACAGGCTGAAAAGGCTAAGATATGCAAAAGCTTCTAAAGACTAAAATAAAGATTAGTGGAAAAGAGAATGATGAAGCCACAAAAGGTTTAGCATTTTTTGGTTCAATCGTTGAAAATATGTCATATATACTGCGCACAAAAATAAGGAGATACTTCAAAATGAAATGTCCCATAATGAAAAATCCTTACATTTTTGTGAGCAGTATATGATGATTATACCATATATACACAACAAATCTAATGGTGGCCTAAGACTTTTGCACAGCACTGTAGGTCTGCTTCTATCTCTGCTTCTATTGTCTGCTTAAGTTACAGATTTGAAAACTTTGTGTGGAAGAATGGGCCAAAGTCACACCTGAGCAATGCATGCGACTAGTTTCTTTCATACAGGAGGCGTCTTGAAGCTGTCATTGCCAACAAAGGCTTTTGTACAAAAGCTTTTTTGTTACTTTTCAGTAAGCGTGTTCAATACTTTTTACCTGTGCCATTCCACATTATTACACACAACTTAATTTTTAAACATCTATGGTTTGATTTCTTGTATGTATGGATTACTTGGGTTGTTACCGACATCTGGTGAAAATTTCATGTCAATAGCACCTCTAAAAATAATTGCTGAAAAAAATGGTGTTTTTTTTCTTTCTGAAGGACATGTGGTTCTGTGTTCTCTGGACATGTTACCTGAATGTCATGAATGATGGCTTTGAACTGTGACGAGCGCTCCATCCAGGTGTTCACCCGCTCCATGGCCGTGTCAAAGTTCTTCACGTATTCTCCGTACATTTTGAGGAAGGGAGCCAGCTTCTGCAGGATGTCCCCAATCCGTGGGTTTGCATCCCTGACGGCACAAGTTAAAACCAGTCAAATTGGGACCTTCTGATCATTAGGTTTGGGACAAATATGATTATTGTCATAAGGATATGGAAATTCTGAAATCCCAGTTTTAAGCTACGTTTACATTATTAGTTTGATGTGACTCAATTCTGATTTTCTACTTTAATGCGGGTCAGATCTGATTTTTTTCCAGCTGTGTGGACGTGCCAAATCCGATCTTTTCAAATCAGATTTGAGTCACTTTCACATGTGGTCCTAGGTCGGATACATATCCGATCCGTGGACATGTGACTCGGATTTCACGCATCTTTGTTGACGTACGCATGTGCGGCACAACAGCGATTGAGGAGAAGAAAAAGTTGCCAGTTTGCTTGATATCTGGGAAAATAATCCATTTAAGCAAAGCTGGAAGGAACCGACTGAAATAGATTTGTATTTGAAACAATTACCAAATAAATGGTGAACCACGGCCTCAAAGGAGCATGGCTACACTGTCAAAGAAAAATAAAGACCCTCAACGCTATGTATAAGGGGATAAAAGACGTCGACGTTTTCTGTTCCAAACAAATATTATCCCCAATCCTGAATCAAATAAAAAATAGTGTACAGTATGTGGTAGTGTATGTGTACGAGGGATAACACATGCGTTCTGTTTTTTTATACCTTGTAATGCAATTCCATTTATCAACACTAGAGGGCCTAGTCATAAATCATGCTGCCATATGCTCTTTCAACTTTCATTTTCTTTAATTTGCTTGGGACTAAAGTTGTTTCTTTTGTTGTTTTATATATGAAAATTACATTTCATTAATTAAAAAAAAAAAAATTTACATGGCGAATATAAAATAGAACATTTGGTTTACAATTTTAAAACTCTGTTCCTAGTCCTTTACTTTAAAAGCAACGGACTAAAGTTTTTTCGTCGTTTAGTCGTTATCCAGCCCTAGGCAGCAGTGGATAGGAAAAAGCTCCCTAAACGGAATAAGGAAGAAATCTTGGTAGGACCAAGACTCAAAAAGGGACCAAACTCTCTCGGGTGGTCTAGATGTTATATCCATTAATGAAACTAAGTAATCTACTGCAAAATGTATAGTAATAATTTACATGAACTTAATGAAATAATAAAATATTAACAGACAGAACATATTGTAAACATTACTAATATGTAAACTATATAAACTAATAAAACAGTGATAACATTATGAAACTATAATAAAACATATAAAAGTAAAAATGTAAAAGTATAGTGTACAAGACAGTAGTGTAAATAAATAAATTGAAAAACAGTGATTTTTTTACATGGCGAATATAAAATAGAACATTTGGTTTACAATTTTGAACCTCTGTTCCTAGTCATTTACTTTAATAGCAACGGACTAAAGTTTTTTGTCTTAAAACTTTGCATTGTTTACACAAAAAAATCATTAGAAAGTCGTGAGCTGAGCTACACTTAAACAGTATAGAACGACCATAGAAAAATGATGCTTACGGAAAGCTGGAGCGCAAAAACAAACCAAAAAAAAAATGGCATTTCAAAAACTGTGAAAGGATGGACATATGTTTAATTAATTAAATTATTGCGGTACTATATAATATCGATAATTAATTAGCCTCTGCATATTTGAGGTGATGGAGGATGATTACTGATTACTGATTACTGGTACATGAGACACGAGGATCTTTCTGTTCCAGTATTATTTGGTTAGGTAAGAACGTTTGAGGTGCTAGCAAGAACATTTTGGTTAAGAAGAGGAAATAACTGAGAACTGGATGAAATGTTCTTCCTGACACAGCACTGTTACAGGTTTCGCTCTCCTCCCTTTTTCTTACTGTCTCTAATCCTCTCTGTGTCCTTTACTCAACCTGGCTACGTTATTTCCGCCCTGCTCCCTGTGCTGCACTTTCACTGTCTCTCCACACCTCAGCCTTGTGTTGCTCCCTTCCTCTAATCTCCTTCCTCATGCTTCGGTTCCTGGCATCTCTCAGGACTCACCACTCCTCCATGCGTTTCTCTAGCGCTGGCAGCAGGAACTGTTGGTGAAAGCAATGGATGGAGCAGATGTTGGAGAAAATTCCCATCACCACGTCACAAGGGAAAGAGCCTCGCGCTCGTGCCTCCTCCATCAGCCGACCATAAAAGACCTGGTCCAGGAGGTGAAGCCGGGACACGTAGGCCTTCTCCGTCTGCAGGAGCTCATTGGCAATGTTGAAGACACGCTGCTGGACGGAGAGCTACAGGGGAAAAAGACACAAACACCCCATGTTCAAAGTCAAAGTCTGATTGCTCTACATATAGTGCTTTTACAGTGGAGCATCGTCTCAAAGCAGCTTTACTATTATCTTCTATTATCTAAGCCCAAAGCTTAAATCTAGCAATCTTATAGCATTAGGATGTTTATGATGGGTTTATGTGTCCAAGCCCGGTTTAGATTTGAAGCCGGGTCCAAAATTCCAAGAACCAAGTACCTGTTAAAAAAACAGAATTGCAATTCCACTTAACAGTTCCTTTTAATGCATTTTATGCTTTAAATACACAGCCCCGATTACGGCACAAAATACATCAGTATTAAGAAGCCACCTAACTGCCAGGACCGGTCATGTAATCCCGTACATCATCACATAGTTTTGTTTTGATCTGCTCTGCCAGAGCATTAGTGAAAGATGAAAGCTCAGAAGCATTCAAAAAATTTGGCTCCACTTTGTGAGAAAATGTAAAGGCTAAATGCAATATGTGTGGAAAGTTGTTCTGCTATAAATGAGACTGAATCTCCAACATATGAAAACAGCTGAAGCACCAGCATGATACAAAGCTTCATCAGTGTACCGGGTTCGACCGACTGCTCTCTCCTGGCTCAAATGTTCCTTTAACCGGAAAAGTCTAAAACACTGACAGGAACAAAGATTAACGTGGTTTAACATACTAAAACGATGAACTACACAAACACTTCTGTCAGTTACTACTGGTCATAAGTCATCTTTTCTGCTGAACCTGTGATCCAAAAGAAGAGAAATAACTTTTACATTAAGCTTTCTTCCCATTTAAACCTATTATAAGTTTAAAAAACTATGAAATTATGTTGATCAGTGAAGAAGTTTGATTTTCTTACATCATTGCTTTAGTACATTAAGCTATGTTAAGCTTTTACTTATAATAGGTGTAACTGGGAATAACAAAGCTTAAGGTAAAAATTATTTTGTATGAAGCTGGTAAATTAAATACAAATACTTTTTTCATTTTTTATACCATTTGGAATTGAAAGTTGGAAATGATAAGCAGGATCGAAATCAATAAAATGCAAACGTTATCCAACCCTAGGCGGCAGTGGCTAGGAAAGGCTCCCTAAACGGAATAAAGAAGAAACCTCGGTAGGACCAAGACTCAAAAAGGGTCCAAACTTTTTCGGGTGGCCTAGATGTTATATGCATAAATTAAACAAAGTAATCTAATTAAAAATGTATAGTAATAATTTACATGAACTTAAACTAATAAAATATTAACAGACAGAACATAGTATAAACATTACTAATATGTAAACTAATAAATTAGATTTAACATTATGAAACTATAATAAAACATATAAAAGTAAGAGCATGTAAAAGTACAGTGTACAAGACAGTAGTGTTAATCAGCCTCATAAATGGGCCAATCATAGCTGCATGACAGCCGACCCACCAGGTGGGACTCAGATTTGGGTCACTGTTGTTACGAGGCTTACCTCAAGGTCCCGGTCTGCTTGCGGTGGTTGCCGGTCACCGTTACAGACTGTCCGGTGATGCCGTTTATATCCCCGCTAATTTGATGATGTGATGACGAACACCTGAAGCTCTCGCTATTTAAGTTCGTGTCTCGGTGTTGTTCATCGCCACGTCGTCACATATAACTCCTTCCGCGTTATTAATACACTAGCGATTATTTTCAGATCAGACGGTAACATCCTGGGGCTATTAGAGCCGACGGATGTGTAAAGGGGAAACCCTTGAGGTAACTAGCCAGTTAGGGATGGAACCATGGTATCCCGACACTTCGTGTTGATGTTTCAGGGCCGTATCGCGTCGCCCCATTTGGGACGCGCCCTGACGCGACTTCTTCGTGCTCTCATGCTCGCCCCATGGCAATTCAGCTCTTACTGCGCTAGAATCGCTCGTTTGCCAGCCGTAAGTATTTTTCTGTTTGGAACACGACCCGTCTGTGCCTTAACGTTTCATTTATGTACTCTGGGGAGCCTTTTGCTCCACCTTTTGTGTTACTTTATTATTATAAATAAACGTTGTTCATCCCCTCATTCTGCATCTTTGGGTCCTCACTTCATATAATAACACTGTAGGGGAAGACTAATGAAAGGTCTGCTTTAGGAGAACAGGCAAAATGTCCCTCACCTCTACAGAGTCCTGCCTCTCGGCTTTGGGCTGAGGCTGCAAGGCCATCGCGTTCATCTCGCACTCATCTCCACTTCCTTCCTCCAAATCGCTGTCGCCCTCCGAGTCCCTGGCTGCTTGCTCCACGGCGGCAGAGGCTCCATCTCCCACTGCTCCCTCCACACAGCCACACGAGGATGAGGAGGAAAGGCGAGGAAGAGAAAGGCACACTTCCCTCTCGTCCCCTGTAAAGCAGAGCTCCTCGCTGTGAGACGGCGAGCTGATGCTATCGATGCCGCTGTCCCTGTTGGCCAGTTTGGCGTCCGTTTGCGGCGGAGGGAGGGACAAACGGTCCGGGGGGATTTCGGACTGGCCGAGGTCCCGCATCTCTACTCCGTCAAGGAGTTTATCGGGAGCGCCGTACCCGGATTCGGTGCTAAGGCGTTTTTCCAAACAGGACGCTCCCAGCTCGCTGTCGTCCTCTTCCACGTCCTCTTGCGCCTCCTTGTCAATCCCGCCGTCGTCCTTCTCCTCCTCTTCCACTTTCCCCTGGTCTGACTCCAATGGAGGAAGCTCAGCTGGTTCATGGAGGGAGGTGCAGGGCAAGACAGTGTCTGTGGTCGGCTGTGGTTCAGGCACCCGGGGTATACACATCACTCCGGCTGTGATGTCAGGCACCATGATGATCTGCTCCCTGAAAATAAACACAAACTTTAGAGTAACATCGGATTCAGACTGGTTTACCGCAACCTCCTGCTCTTGCACCGCGACTACGGTAATATAAAACCCGTACTGTACGTCTGTGCGTCTCTCTCTCACCTTTCAAACCTCTCGATGAGAGACAGGACACACGTCGGGGAGGAGCTTCCCTCGGCCTGTGGCAGGATGGCACGCGATTGGCGGGGGTCGGCCGGTAGAGGCCGTGATGGAGGTGGGGGGAGTGGTTTGTCTGGGGGTCGTGGTCGGCGGCCACTCTGCTGTTGTAGATGCGGTGGCTTCGGGGGCACTGGGTGAGACAAAATCAATAAAGTAATGGTTTCTGTCAGAGTTCCCAGATCACATGACCACAGCTGAACAATAAGGTCAGGATCACTATGCTCTGATTTATAGTCCAAGCTCCTGATAACTGGACTCCATATTACATATGCTTTTAACCTGTGTGTAACCATGTGACAACTACGCAGACAACTACACACTCTTAGCTGTAATTCATACACAACGTTAGTGATGCACAAAAATAAAAATTCGGAAAAAGTCAAACCGAAAGGTTTCCTTGTGTTTTGCATTTCATTTATTCCCTGAATATACATTTAAAATTTTACTTTCAGTTGTTTACTCAAATTTTTATTTGTATTTGTCTTTTTAGTTTTTTTTCTATTTGTTTTATTTTTATTCATGTATTTTTTATGATTTAAACTGTTTTCTGAATTTGTGTTTTTGCATTTTGTTTGTTTGCAAATTTACGCTTGTTTATTAATGTTTGTTTGAATTTGTTTTTCTGTTTTTACTTTGCATTTGTTTATTTTCCTTGCCCTTAAATATGCATTTTTATTTTAGTCTGTTTGCTTTTTAATTTCCATTTTATTATTGGTTGGGTTTTTGTTATTTTTTTTGTCTTCAATATTTGGAAATGTAAATATATTTTGTAATATATATAATATAATGTATATATATATATATATATATATATAATATATGTAATATATATTTTGGGTTTGGAATTTGGAATTCCTGTTTGCTTGTTTTTTCATTTGCATTTTATATTTTTATTAGCACCTATTTAATTATTTAATTTGTATGTTTTATTATTGGTGTTATAGCGTGTTAGTTTATTTACAGTTACATTACATTTATGTCATTTAGCAGATGCTCTTACCCAGAGCGACAAATAATACAATCTTACAATTCAAGCAATTGTTTGTTAAGGGTCTTGCTCAGGGCCCCAACAGTGGCAGCCTGGCAGAGGTGGGATTTGAACCCTCAACTTTCTAGTCCAGAGTCCAGTACCTTAACCACTAGGCCAAAACTTTAATTCAAAACTATCTTTCTAATAGTTAGTAGATGGTAACATGTTGTGCTAATCGTCCATACAGTACAGATCTGGATTAGCTTTAAACCTTGGAGTAGTGAAATTAACATAAAACTTTATTTAAAATGCTTGTAATAAAGGAGTCACAGCTCTACCTTGTGGTTTGGGACCGGGTAACGGTGGCCGTGTTTTGGGGGGCACAGGCGGGGCATCTTGAGAGCTGTTCTCACTCGTGCCATTGCAATGCTGAAGCCCGAGGGGTCCGGGGTCTGAGCAAAGGCGCTGAGGGGCCTCATGGACTCCTTGGCAGGGACTGGGCTCCAAAGATAGACTCTTAGTCAGGAGTCGAGGACTGGACGTGGACGAGCCTGAGAGAGAGAGAGAGAGCGGAAAAGAGACAAAGAGAGATGCACAGAAAGATCAGCTACTTGCTGTCATGAGTTTGATTCATTTTAATTAACAGAACTCCAAATTGTAACCACATCCTATCTTTTTAATATGACCTATATCTGAACTTAGCACAGTGTACAGTGCACGCTCCGAAACTGCTGCACATGCACAAAAGATCGATGCTCCACATGGCCTAATCGCCCAGAGGCGAAAAAATGAAACGGTCACGTTCAGGGAAGGCCGGCTGCAAGTTCACAAAACAATTATCATGAGAGCCAGGAGGCAAGAGAGGGGGTTAAAGATAAGAATAATGGGTCTCTGTAGGGTCATGCCAGCTGCTTAACGATATGGGACTACAGTGTTCCCTCGTTTATGGCGGGGGTTACGTTCCAGGACCACCCTCGATAAACGCTAATCCACGAAGTAAGGACGCTATATTTATTTAAGGATTTCTACATTATTTTATCCGTAGAACTTGCAGAACGTTTGGGTAACATCGTAGGGCTTGAATGAATTCAGTCTATAATGAAACTTTCACAAACA
>JAVSBV010000113.1:7657670-7672868 GCA_033117975.1 Parotocinclus spilosoma
TCTCTCTCTCTCTCTCTCTCTCTCTCTCTCTCTCTCTCTCTCTCTCTCTCTCTATATATATATATATATATATATAATGATGTCATTTCAAACCGGTGAATATAATCCACACTACGCTTTGATGAACAAAGATGTACAAAAGAATCTCCAGTTTGTGAGAAAATGATGGAAATGTTTTAAAACAAGGTTCCTCAAAGATACACTGGATTTATAAGATCGGACTTCTATATTTCTTTCTCTACAGAGCTTAATATCATGAAACAATTCAGAGGAATTTTAGTAAAGGGTAAGGATACAAGCCTAAACCGAAGAGGGGTGATCTCTCTCCGCTCCCCCTCCACCAAGAACCGTCATTCATCAATAGCTAATAGAACCACATGGGTAAGGGATTACTTTATGAGCATAACATTCACAAATTCCACTTAAAACTTTACTGTACACAAAAGGAAGCCTCATGTTAACCATGTCCGGAAGCTCGGTCGTTTGAAATGTAAGAAAGTATTTTTTTTTATACCAACCACATTGTCCCATCCTTTTCTCATCTGGGCTTGTATCATACCGACTATAAAAACCCTTTTTTCACTATATCAACATAAACTCCGGGAATGCCTAGTCACGTTCTTCCAATGTCTCCAAATAAAAAGAAGTTGGCGACACGTATTTTATTGAATCGTGGCCAACTTATTAAAGGTCCCCAAACCTTTGTAGATTTCTTTTCCAATTGGCTTTAAAATGCATGTGAAAAAAGTGAGAAAAAAAGATGTTCTATTCAGGTTTGTACCTCTGCAGAGGCTGCGTTAAGCTCTGTGTACTTAGATCATCAACAGAACGTGTCATTTGACCAGAGGTTTGCATAAGACTGCAGTTATGTAGTTAAGAGTGTCGCTGTAATTATGTAGTTAAACACTGTAAAAACATTTTCACCCAGTTACAGTAAGGCAGTCCAAAGCTGAAACTTTCCGTTCACTTCTCGTGACTGGTGCACTTCGGGTGCGGCACAGACCCAGCCCACAATCCAGCAAGTCTCTTGCTACAGAACTGTGCAAAAGTCTTAGGACACCATTAGACTAGATCAGTAGTGCCAAGTATTTAGTGTCACCTTCTCTTATCTGACATTTGGCATCTTCATCAGAATGCCAAGCTGACCCTTCCAGCGTGGAGAAGCTTGATTGGGAATGCTTTTTTTTCACAGGGTGAAAAGGTTGAGATATCAGTGGAAAAAAGGTTATGGAGTGAGGGTTCCAGGAAGTTTTGGGGTCCAATGGTCGACATTTTGTTATATTTGGTCATTATATCATAGTGATCCAATTGATTTTTTTAAAAAGTGTGCCAACGTGAGCAGCAAAATAATTAGGGTTTGGGTTTGGACTGTAAACCAAGCCTCCCATGAATCCTTTTTTACCCTTTTTGACGCCCCATCGCAGCTTTTTTGGGAAAACATCTTTTCCATAAACGGTTTCTGATCAAACTGGTTGAACAAAACTGCTTATTTACTGTGTCTCAGTGTTTCTAGTGACTAAGATGCCATTACTCTTTGGCCCTTTTTTTTTTTTTTTGCTTGGTTGGTGCTGAGAACGGTTTCCTAAACTTCAACCTGCTGCATTCATCAATGTTAAGCAGCCATACGCTGGGTCGAAAGCCGTTCCAGATTACATTCCAAGCGACGCCGCACACTACTTATCCCTGCTTAATGTGGAAAAAAGCGCAGGCGGCGATCGGCATACGGTTTATGGGCGCCATCCCCAATGGCAGCCCACCAGAGAGAAACGACCCACTTTGCATAATAGGTCAACAGGTGTCCATGGCTTAGCGATGTCACATGACCGGTTAAGTGCCCAAGTGGAAGGAGCCAGGAGGCACCGTGCACAGGAAGGCCTGGTTATAGAATAGCCTGACTACATGACGGTCGGCATTAACCATGTCTTTAAAAAGGCACTTCAGCTGTGAAGGGTGTCACCTTAAATGCCTTGGATCTGAGCTGTTCAGAGACGCAACGAGGCATCCTTAGGAGAAAGGAAAATCGAGTTTATTTGGGCTGTATCCCAAACGTCGTACGACACTACGAAATTCCTTGAAGTTTCAGTGCAAGTTAACCCCTCTCAGGGTTTTCTTTAAGCAGGTCATGCAGCTAATCCTCTCGGGTCACAGGGGCAGTGGCATTGTTAACAGGCTTGCTAGAAGAGATGCGATCGCGTGTTTGATTGCCTTAAACGTGCCCACAAAGTACGTAAAAGGTGCCAGAAAACACGCCGTGCAGGCTTTACCATCTACGTTCTTCCCTTAAAGGCTACTTAGAACGATGTGTCATAAAATCCCAGACTGGCTCCTAAAGGCTCTTCTGTTAAGCAAGACTCCTTGGTTTGTTGGCTGATCTGTCTGGAGCCTGTCCAGAAAATCACTGGTCATGGGTGGACTTGCATCTTGGACTGGACGGCAGCTGTAGCACTGGGAAAAGATTCCTCTGGATTCCATTCCTCTAATCATGTATGTGAGCTGTATTACAGTATGTTATCTAAAACGAACTGTCCAAGCAAAGCAAATGGTCAAAGCATGGTCAAGCACCTGTAGGGTCCAATAAGGGCCAAGCAGGGTCAGGGATCCATAAGGACCAGAAAGGGTGAGGCAACAATAAGGACCAAGCAGGGTCAGGAATATATAAGCACCAGGAATGATCAAGCACCCTTAAAGACCAAGCAGGGTCAGGAACTCATGATGACCAGGAACAGCCAGCCACCAATAAGGGCCAAGAAGGGTCATGAACCCATAATGACCAGGAAAGGTCAGGCACAGTTAGGCACCAATAAGGGTCAGGAATCCATAAGGACCAGGAAGGGTCAGGAACCCATAAGGACCAGGAAGGGTCAGGAATCCATAAGGACCAGAAAGGGTCAGGAACCCATAAGGACCAGAAAGGGTCAGGAATCCATAAGGACCAGGAAGGGTAAGGAACCCATAAGGACCAGGAAAGGGTAAGGAACCCATAAGGACCAGGAAAGGGTCAGGAACCCATAAGGACCAGAAAGGGTCAGGAACCCATAAGGACCAGAAAGGGTCAGGAATCCATAAGGACCAGGAAGGGTCAGGAATCCATAAGGACCAGGAAGGGTCAGGCACCGTTAGGCACACATAATGATCAGGAAGGTCCAGACACCTTTAATAACCACAGTGTTTCCGAGTATCATAAGTTCAGTTGTATGTGTGTGTCCAGCCTCGCCAGTGGCTCCCAAGTCTCGGTGACCCTCGGGGTAGACCCTGGACCTTATTTAAGATAGGGACTGTGCGCATTTTTCTGCATACACACTAATAATCCTGTCATTATTGGATTTCAGGAGTTATCTAATTATCTATGTCCTCGTGTAAACAGCTTACTCAGACGTCCTATGGCAAAGTATTACCCTTATCAGATTTCACAGAATCCAATAAAGGCAGCTGGATTTCAGCCCAGTAATCGGGTTATTCGGTACAGGGACACTTTTAGTCAGATATGACACTTTTTCTACAAGTTTATATGTTCGCTAAGTGGGATAGAGAAGGGTCATCTGTTTATTCTCTGCTCTGGGATAGCTTCTGGTTCCCCCCAGAGTGACCCCAAACACTAGGAAGCAGGGGTAGGGTACATGCACACATGCAGACCCATGGACACTCCCACAGTGGGGCACCTTGGAGACGGCTGTTTGTCGTGGATCTAGGGTGAAGATGACACGAACAGACGGAGCACAAATCTTACACAGGCAGCCACCAGGCTGGGATTGAAGCTGGCTTCTGGAGCTGTAGTACTTAAGAACTTTCTAGTGTAGCTACCATAACATGAACCTGGGTTTGAGTTCTAGCCCTGTGTTCTGCTATTAATCTTAATCTTAAGCTATGGATGAGTGAGCATTTATGTATTCTCTTTTAAAGTAGAATTTAAAACAAAGTATGCTAAGCTTTAGTCTACCAGAACCATCAGCCAATATTTATTTCAGCACGTCCCCATTGCATTTACTGTGCAACAGTGGCACCAAGTGGTACCCGATAGAATTACATACTCTGCTCCCACTGCAGCGGGTTTAACTGGGTAATAAATCACCCCTCTATAATCCGGACAGGGCTTAATTCATCATAATGCTCATGCTGTTAAGAGACACAGACAGTTCGCTGTGTCCCTGCCCCTTAAAAAAAAATAGAAAAAAGGTTGAAACCCTGTACCAATATACAGGAACGGTCCTGTACAGCTCGCACGCAGAAGATTAAATATCCCAACGACCCAATGAGAAAAACATTAGGTCTAGACTATCTTTATTTCAACCAGCTGCTTGGCTTTTGCAGCAAGCAAACTCTGACTTCATTAAAATCTGTCTTCGGTGGCACTGCTTAATTAGAGCTAAACTCCCTCATACATCACTTGGAAACTCGTTTAGCTGACGAACGGCCCCTCGAACCGAGGCAGAGTTTTTAGCCGTGCTTCTGCGACGGGTACCGACACTGAGCCGGGGGTGAGGGGGCACCGAGGCCAGTACATTTCCAGTACATTTGCGGCATTTAGCAGACGCCCTTATCCAAAGCGACTTACAACTTATACAATCTTACAATCCAAGCAAATTGTGGGTTAAGGGCCTTGCTCAAGGGTCCAACTGTGGCAACTTGGCAGAGGTAGGATTTGACCCCAAAGGCCAGTACCTTAACTGCTGGGCTACCACAGTCCCACAGACCACCAGATATTCGGCCTTGGCGAACTAACAGAACAGCGAGGAAAATCGATAGAGACAAATAAAGCCCAGAGCCAGGACTATGGAGTCTCCACTCACTCAGAGTAAAGTACTTTACTGCCAAGATTGGGGGGGGGGTGCCATGCACTTGACATGATTGAATCAAGGGTGTCGCGGGAACTCGCTAGCGTTGGGCTGAAGCTTTTAAACGGTGCACTTATCGCAGACGATCCCATGCTTCGGGGGGGAAACACCAGCAGAAGAAGAGTCGAGCCAGAGTCAGAGCAGTACATCGTGTTTATTGGCTGAAATGCGATGTAAAAGTCGCTTTCTACAGAACAGTCATGTTTCCATACCCATAACTCCTCTGCTTGGCACCAGACACATAAATCCTAACCATAATACACACACGATTTGTAACGCGGGCACGCCTGGTCTGCATCACATGCCCCAGACCCAGTCCCTAATATCAGAGTGGCCCTCGGGGACCACTGGCGAGGCCGAACTTGCATCCTGATCAAGAGGGAATAGCTCCCTGCTGCCAGGCTGCTGCCTGCTGACATAATCCTTGATTCTGGCCCCACAACTAGTGCCACCGCACGGGGGCATTAATAATGCCACTCGAACAAGGGTGGGACATACATATCCCGCCTTGGGCAAGGTTTTGGAAGTTTCATCCTGGCCCCTAAGGGTCCCTTAGGTTTCAGAGTTCATTGTGGTGCCAACCTGTACCTATTAAGCAATCACGGGCTGGGCATGGGCACATACCATGGATGCCCCCTGTTACTTTACTCATATTGTTAACCTTAACGGATGCAAATCAAATGAAGGTTAAATATATCAGAAATCAAAGCTTAAATAAATTAGACATACACAACATGGCCAAAAGTATTCACACCCCCTCGTCTATTTCGGGCACAGCTAATTTGGACAGGTGCACAACATCAGTCCCGGCTACGGAGCTTCCCGAAACAGCAAGGAGATGCTTTCTAAACCCGTGAGATAATCGTACTTACAATTCGTAACACACGACTCGCACCGCCACGCACCGAAAGAGCTGCCAAAGAGCAACACGGTTAGGTCACCTCGACTGTTCATCTGTCCTGTCTGTAAAGCTCACTCTGTAAACAAAAGAACAGGCAGTAAAAGTCAGAGCAATCTGCAGGAGACTCGGGACGATAATGACACGCAGACAAGTAGATATCATCTGAAGAAATTATCGCAATGTTTCTGTGTCGCAAAATCGGTTCGGAGGAACCGCACTGGCCCGTTTTCTGGACGACACGCTGTGTGGGACGGAACTGAATCCAACTGGGAGCGAGGTAACTGCAGGGAGTTACAGGGGTTTGTCTTTTGACGCTTGCGTGGCAAAATGTGCGCCGCTTTGCATCGTATGCATCGTATGCGAGTAACGCCAATCGAATCGTGATCAGGGCGCACCGTTACACCTAAAATGAAAGGACGTGTCGATGCAAATTATCGTCGCGTTGATGATACTGATTATCGGCCCAAGCCTGATCTCTAGTCTTTTGCAGTTTTAAGCTACAGAAATACTAACGTACTCAAAAGACACTTCTTTCAAACGATCGTCGAATCCAAGCCTGACAGAAAACACACACGAGTTGATAAATCTGACATGCTCGTTAGTCTAGATCTACATTGTGCAGTAAAGGCCGTACTCAGAGCTAGAAGTGTGTACTTTTTTCTTCACTTGTGTAGTCACTTTTACGGATTCCCAAAATCCCAGTCTCTAAATACGACCCCTTTATCGCAAGACTTGCTGCAAAATTGTCTTCTGCCGTGTGTGTGTGTGTGTGTGTGTAGCGATGACAGCAGTAACGTCCACCACGAAAACAGGGTGACTTTGTGCTTGGTTAAATGTGCAACAGGTAGGCAAGGATCCATTAAGACCTAGTAGTGCAAACCCTCGAACATTTCGCTGAAGGCTACAGAGAGATGGGCGCAGCTTAAACCACCTCCTCCTCTTTGACGTAGAGAATCTCGTGGGCGGAGCTCGGGACTTGATTGACGCCTCCCACTACCAGCAGGCGATCGCGGATCACGATGCCTGAGGCAGAGCAGCGGGGGGTCGCCATGGGAGCCAGACTTTCCCACTTTCTCTTTCCAGGATGGAAGGCCTCGGCGCTGTCCAGCACCGATGGCTGATGACCTGGGTGACGGTAGAGATAAAATAAATGTTTTTTTAAAAATCACATGCAAGGCCTACAGTACAACCCAGTCGTGTTTAGTTACAGGCACTGTAAGGCGTACCCAGTCCACCTGCTACGATCATCCGCCCTCGTACGATGCCCACCGCAAAGTCCGCCCTCTTGGTCTTCATGGCAATGGTGTCTTCAGACCTCAGCCAGCACCCTGCAGTAAACATTGTAGTATTTTTTATTTCTTATTTCATTAGCGGACTCCCTTATCCAGGGCGACTTACAATTAATACAGTCTTACAATCCAACCAATTTTGGGTTAAGGGTCTTGCTTAGGGACCCAACTGTGGCAGAGGTGGGATATGAACCCTGAACCTTGTGGTCCATAGTCCAGAACCTTAACCACTAGGCCAAGAGGACAGTACAGTGTTTAAGAGCTCATTCAAGATGCATATACAGTCAAATCCGGTTCATTGGACCACCGGTTAATGGGACCAGCTGCTTATTCGGACCAAATCCTAAAGTACCAAAACAAATCCTATTATATATGTGTAATGTAATGTTATTCGCTTATTTGGACCAAAATTCAGTTTAATCGGACCAAAGACCGTGACAGCGAATAGGAAAAAGAAGCCATAAGTCGCCACTTGCGGGTCAGCGAGATATGGGAGGATTTCTGGGCTCCCCGGGAAAATGTATGCTTTTAAAGAATGCTAGGAAATGCATTAAAACTTTTCTCCGCTATTTTATGCAGGAGGGAAATGAAGGCAGTCCCATTGCTGCGTTAAATGTTTGTAGTAATTTTGTTCAAATGCAGTCCGTCACGAGAACTTGTCAGATCACACTGGATAAGTTGTTCAAACGTTGACTGGAATTTAGTAAGAACTTTTTTTTTTTTACAGTATTATGTTTCGCATGCTAAGTACCTATACATTGTGTTGTAGATCGTTTCAATTTTTTTTTTTGCAATTTTATTTTTCAAAGAACTAAGTTCGTAAGCAACAGTAGTTCTTGTTTGTGTGTTTGCTATACGTGTAAATCACACAATAAAGGTTTAATAAACATTTCATATGTTACATAGCACGTCCCGTCTTGTAACATAGGGCATGCTCCTTTAATCGGACCAGCCATTTATTAGGACCAAAACGATCGCGTCCCGATGTGGTTCGATTAACCGGATTCAATCTAATAAAAAGATTTTAGAAATGTACAACACTGTTACAAAGTAAATAAAAGAAACAGGAAGGAAAACGCTTTATGGAAACAAAGCCACAGATCGCACTACAATCCCACACACTTACCACACACAGGACAGGAGTGATCAACATCCAGCTCCATTTCATCCAGCTGTTCGGCCTGTATCCAATCATCTCCTCAATAGCATCGTAGAAATTATCAGCGCCTGCCATCACACACAAAGCATTTATATTCTACATGTGTGATTGTAAAAGGCTCAGATATGTTGTTTAGAAGCACCATATCTAACGTATTGGACCCTATTATTGATCTGCAACATTCTTTTAGATGACTTGACTTTATTGTTCCACAAATAACTGCAAGCTGTTTGTGTCAAGGTGCAAATCTGCTTCATGCTTCAAGGTTGAGTTCTGATGGAGTCCAGTAGAGTGATGCTAAGGTGGAGGAACATCTAAGTACTGGTACCGGAACGTCACCATCACCAGAACCCAGTCCCGTGCAGTAACTTCCTCCATCATTTAATTATTAGAAGATGATGTGCCTCCAATAACTTACCACTGAAGACTCATTTTAACATATATTTTGTTATTTATTTGGAATTTTATTACTAATTTAAATGATTTATTGATTAAATGATAAATGTAATATTATATTTTAATATTAAATTAAAAAAAAGATTTTATAGGTTTATTATTAACCAAGATTTATTATTGATTTAAATTATATTATTCACCTAATTTTACTATTACTACAATGTAATTATTAAATTTTACATCTAAGCCATCCATGGAGATGGGTCTCTTTTTGAATCTTGGTCCTCCCAAGGTTTCTACCTTCTATATTCAGGGTTTTTTTCTTGCCCCGGTCGCCCTAGGTTAGCCCAATTTGAGATTGGCCTTTTAAGATAAAATAATATTGTAAAGCTGCTTTGAGACAATGCTCCATTGTAAAAACCGCCAAGAAATAAAATTTGAATTCAAGGTTGAGTTGACAATTTAAAGCTGGTGTGCAGTCACAAAGGTTGAATTGTAATGCGTAGCACTAAAAATGACTGACTAACAGAAATGCAGGCGTTTGTAAAAGACGGCAGGCAAAAATGGTGTCAAACAGTCCAAAGTCGTTACACAGGCAAATCAACAACAATACGGAAGGGAGCAGACGTTAGACGGGAGTCGAAGGACGAAATGGATGGTCGGCAGCGGTAGGTACAGCGATGAAACAAGCGATAATGAGAGAGCGCGTAGCTAACGAGGGACAAGCTTAGTTGCTTAGCGAGGAGAGAGTGGAGGAGATGTGAATATAAAGTGAGAGTGATTATTGTGTGTAATCACAAGGATGGTGAAAGTGAGCGTGTGGTAGACTGGAGTCTGGTCACGTGAGCAGTCCGTGGGTGTGACATGAATAATTTCTGTAGCTTATTTTCATAGCATCACAATAAAAATAAAAAACAAACTATTCCTAACTAACTTTTCCTAACTGTTCATAACTATTCCTTCAAAAAGTCCTTTGCCAAGAAGAAATCATGAGAATCTGATGAATAGGTGGAGTTAAGTGAAGAAGCAGGAGACGGCTATGGGTGTCCAATGTTTATCAACAAGCACAAAGAGTTTCTAGAAATTGCAACTGACGGTTACACTTCCCCAGAATTTGGATCCAATTGTCAACAATTTCTTACACAGTATCTCACAAAAATGAATAGACCCCTCCAATTTACTATACTGCTCATAAAAATTAGGCTATATTTCATTTGAAGATATGACACTGAAGATATGACACTTTAATACAATGTAAATAAATGTTAATGCTCCATATAGTATGTAAAATGTAGGAAATGGTGAATGGAGGACCATTTCAGAAACAGCCCATAACTATAGCTGATTCAAAGGGTAAAACATGGGACATGTGATTAATGGTGTGGACAGGTTCAAGATCAGGGGTGTATAGACTAACTCACCATAAACCCAGGCTACTGCCACACATTCAAAGAATGCAACCCAGAGAAGGCACACACCGCTGGCTGCATAGTAATCAAACAGCTGGAACACATACATGCCACCCTGCAGAGAAAGACATGTCCTTAGATTATTACCTGCATGAGGAAATACTCAAAACATTAGCAACAGCAAAGTAGATTTCCACAATTCGGACTCATGCTCAGATTAATATACAAACTCGGGGTATGAAATATATATTGACTACAATAATCTCTTTATTGTTGATTTAAAGATGAGCGAGCTGAGGCATGGGGGAGGATGGGTTTGTTATGACCCCCTTTCAGTAATGTAGCACAAACAGACACACACACACACACACACACACACACACACACATTCAACAATTTATCTCACCTTAGTGACCATGGTGAGTCCCACCAAGTAACTAATGACACAGATGACAGCGATGAAGATCTCTCTCCGGTATCCCTTCCTTAGGAGGGATGGGTACAGGTCCACCAGAGAGGTGATCTGACCCTCCACTTCTACAAACTGTTAACACACACACACACACACAATTAATGACATCCGATGAGTCTCTGAATCTCTGAAGTTCATAAAAAAAGAAATATGAGGAATACAACGATTATGACTGGAGTGCAAGCACATAATCATATCAAGTCCTTTCACCCAGCATGGATATGTGATCTGTTTGTGTGCCTGTGAAAGCTTCACAGTTTGTACAAGTGACACGCGAGATTCCATAATCCATGTGAAATCCAGTTATGTATACAGACGAGTCATTCTTTCTGATGGCCCTCAGGAATTATTAGTACTTTATATGCTAAACAACCAACATTCTGAAGAGTACAGTAATATACCATTATTGTTTGTGTGTGTGTGTGTGTGTGTGTGTGTGTGTGTGTGTATTGTGTGCATCAGGACAGGATGACTATCTGAGGCCAGGTCTTAATATAACACTGCAGTGTCTCCATGAAGGCTTATGTCCTGAGCTGGAGATTATATTTCATATCTACAGAGAGTCAGAGTTATGAATTCCAGTCATAACACGCATACTAGGGTTTACAGAGCTTAGAGTGAAAGACTAGGGGGTTTAGTACTGTTCTCTGTGAGTCTATATATGTACATACCTGTACGTACATACAGCGCTACCTCAGTCCTCATTGTAATACGTAAAACGAGACAAGCAAATCTCCCATGAGGAGTAGCGAAAACTGAATTCCAAACCCACAGAAAAGCCACACTGTATAAAGCATTATTGGCATTAAGGGAGCTGTATTGTGCAGAGGCTTCCTGATTTATGATGTGATATGTTCCAACAATGTATAAATTAACTGATAAGTTTAAAATAGTCTATAGTATATCAAATTGTAACCTACATTGAGCCCAAACTACAACCAGGAAGCTTATTTAAATATAAAACTGAAAAGTCTTGTGGAATTTAGTGAGTTATGGATTGCAAATGAAAAGTAAAAGCAAAACACTTACTCTATTGGTGAACTCAGGGTGCTTGCATAGCTGCTTATGCTAACTGCAGCCTGTGTTCTGGAGAGTTCCTGTTTTTCTTTTGGTTGACTCTTATAACTAACTTTTCTAGGACCCACTGAGACTTATTTGCGCTAAGAATACTGTACGCTAGATGTAAAAGTAAAGAAAAACATGATAAACAGATGGAATGGAATATATTTGACTGCGTGATAAAATAGTTCTGTAGGAACACTTACCTATGTGGACAGGCCAGCTTGGTACAAATCTAAATGAGGTCATGCTCTGAGCAGCCCATTCTGTCTTGTCCCAGATATTCTCTATAGGATTAAGGCCTGGGGACTGTGGAGGCTAGGGAAGCAGGAAAGCTCATTGTTCCTCGAATCAGTCCATGGTCCACTGCTAAAAGTGCCTTTCTGCCATAGGGTAAACATATGCCATGAAGGATAGAACTTGGTCGGCCACAAGGCTGGGGTAAGCCCATATTTCCAAACATTCATCCACAGGTATCAGAGAACCCATGATATGCCAGGAAAACATTCCTTTCTATTTCCCTTAGACACTGATGGCACTTGAAATGGTTGTCTGCCGTTATAGCCCATCCATGCTAAGGAGAAGCGATGAGTTGTGCAATTGGATGCATTTTCTGAAGCACCAGCATGGTACAGGTGCAGTTTGCTTGACTGTGCACCATCTGCTCATTAGAATGATTCTTGACATCCTTCTCTGACCCTTTTCGTCTAATAACTTGTTTACCCCAACAGGATCCTCTTTCACTGGACAACATTGCCAGACCAAACCCCACAAGCTAGGCAGTTTCTAAAATTCTGGTCCTTTCTTTTCGATCACTGATGAGCATGCGTTGTTTGTCACTTAGATCTCTTGAACTTTTCACTCTAAGGTGGATACACACTGAAACTCCAATCCTGAAAGGCCATGTATCTCGAATAAAGTGGTCACTCTGCTGGTGCACATACTGCTGCGTTTGTGTGTGTGTGTTTGTGTGTGACCTGCACATGTGTAACAACCTGACTGTCTAGGCCCAGCAGCAGAAGCATGATGAAGAACAGTATAGCCCAAAATGTTGGCAGTGGCATCATTGTGACTGCCTTTGGGTATGCAATGAAGGCCAGCCCAGGACCTGCAAAAAACACTCCATTATATACAGTGAACTCTTCACTCTGCTCTAAATACATACTGATACTGTCCTCAAGCCACCCTTGCTTTATTTAAACTCAAACTGACCTGACTCAGCCACGTCAGCAATGGCCACGCCCTGTTCCTGCGCCATGAAACCCAGGATGGAGAAGATGGCAAAACCAGAAACGAAGCTGGTCCCGCTGTTCAGGCATCCCAGCAGCAGACAGTCCCTACACACGTTAAAGTCTTTACTGTCCTGTTAGAGCGTAATTCGTCCTATTTTCATCCACATTCTGTCAAACAAAATTTATAACATACCCCACTATTTATTTTTAAATTTCTTCATGGATGAAGAAATGTGAAAGTCTAGGTAAGTTTATGTAACAAAATGTGTCCAAATGAAAATAAATTAATATTTTATTTCTGATAGTATAATAGACAAAAGTGTTAAACCTAGGATTCTTTTACTGGGTGTAATCTGGGGGCACCCCTGGTAGGCACTAGCAATTTGGATCACATGCCCCAAGGAGCATGGCAACTTGGAAAGCCACCTCTGGCAAAATAATTATTTCATCAAACAAAACACACACAGATGGAAATAAAACTGTATTTTCTAGTTCTTACCAAACTTCAAGGGACTTATGAAGGTTCCAGGAATCAGAAAATCTCAGTTTTGGTAACCAGTGCTCTATCTTCTGAACCACTCTGGTTAGATATCAGGGTTGCCCCCACATTGCACTCTTCAGATATGTTTAGTACTTAAACCTGTCCTATAGCAAATGCACCAGGTCAAAACTGAAGCTCAAAATGTTTTGTTTACCTATAGCAGTTATATTTGTACTTATTGTAGCTCCCCAGTGACGTCATTGCACCAAGACAAATAGCATAAGAGAAGAAGATCTGAGTCCCTGCATCAATCCACACCTACAACCATAGAGAGAGAGAGAGGGAGAGAGAGAGAGAGAGAGAGAGAGAGAGGGAGAAAGAGAGAGAGAGATTATTGTATCAACCAATGAACATGAATCACATCTTCTCTCATCTCTCATTAGTATTGATTTTACGTTTGATAAGGCATTCCTTTTTTATTTCTGCTGCAATTTCCTGCAATTAAAATGAATGATTAGAAACCAAGATTAACTAGTTACTTTGAGCATGACATATGAATGCGCCCTCTGGTGTTCAAAAATGCAATTGCTTCGCATGGCGACAAGAACGACTTTTCCAACCTAACTATCAATCGATAATGCACATTGTCCAATTTTTGCAGTGTAACACCGCTAGTTTGGAATACTTCCCACATCAGGGGGGCACATCATACCTCAGGGTCTTGGAGGCGGCTCAGATCGGGGTAAAGGTAGAACTTGATGCCCTCAGAAGCACCAGGCAAAGTTAGGCCACGGACCAGCAACACGATGAGCATGAGGAACGGAAATGTGGCAGTGAAATACACCACCTAGAGGACAGAAAGCAACCAGATTACGCATTTCTTTAAGACGAGATGTGTAAAGTACGAGTAACAAAAGAGATACAGAATATCAGACAGAGTGAAACCAGGCCGTATCCATTTTCCATATGACATGTTATAAACATACTCAATTATAAATATTAACAATATACACACATTTACTCACTCACTCATCTGTTTATCATCTATGTTTCATTTCTCCCTCTCGTCCCGTTATCAGTTGCCCCATTTTTAGCCCATCATACCTTCCTCCCTCCCTCCCCACTGTCTCACTTTGCCTGTGGATTTCACTCCTTTCCAGATGCAGAAGAAGCAGATGACCCAGACGGCGAGCAGACATAGAGCCAGATCCCACTTCAGCTCGCCAACCTCGTCGATGCCCGGCGACAGACTCAGGACGTTGCGCCTAAGTCACACAGAGATTTAAATGGACGTTGTTTTATTTTGGAACGGAAGAATTCAAAGCAAAAAAACATTTAATACAATTTTTCGACAATACAATGTTTCATACTAACTAAACTACACCGGCAGCTCGGAGGTAAAAGTCAACATCTGGAGAAAATGTTCCGAAATCTGAACCTGAAGGTCGAGTGGTGCTGTCAGAGGGACCTGCATTACACCCAGTGAGCCCTTTTACCTCTACTTCTGTGTTAGGCTTTTACTTTTTATTTTAAAGCATGCAGATTAAACTAGCTTGGTTGTGTCCAAAATTAGGGTGTGCGATACTGAGCACAAATATGTCATTTAGACAATATCTGCACAGCGGCACCGAATCTTTCACCATGTATTTGGTGACAGTACGCTGCCATCCGTTGCTCCTCTTGTCATAAGGCACTTTTTTGCAAAAAGATCACACCGTACGCATTGCGAAAAATTAGGCCCATATATTGAGCGCCATCCATCTATAGGCCATTCTTAGTATTAGTTGTTGATCAAAATAAAATCTGTAGCCTATATACAGTCTATTCCGGTTAATCGGACCACATCGGGACGCGATCGTTTTGGTCCTAATAACTGGCTGGTGATTGCCCTATGCCCTATGTTACAAGACGGGACATGCTATGTAACATATTAAATGTTTATTAAACCTTTATTGTGCGATTTACACG
>JAVSBV010000113.1:7674635-7689708 GCA_033117975.1 Parotocinclus spilosoma
ATTACATACTGTACACGTTCTTTGGTCCGATTAAGCGGAATTTTGGTCCAAATAAGCAAATAACATTACACGTATATTTGTTTCGGTACTTTAGGATTTGGCTGGTATAAGCGGCTGGTTCCATTAAATGGTGGTCCTATTAACTGGAATCGACTTTATTTATATCTTTATACATTTACTTTTTTGGTACCTTTGATATCACAAAGGAATTGCTTTCGATCAATTTTACAGTTTATTGTCCAGCCCAAACTGAATATAAACTTATATCCTCAGTAATGTCCTAGTCTGCTGTCCTGGGAACATCACATGCAAAAACAGCTGACCGTGTCTGAGAGAGGTAAGGCCAGTCTGAGGATCATAACCCAGTGACACAACATCACTCAGTAGTTCATGGACTGGCATCCCATCCAGGGACCAAAATAAGACATAAATACGTGTACACTCACTCCCAGAACTCAGTCACAGGCGAAGTGAAGTTGGTGGTGTTGACCGACAGCCAGAGGGTTTTGTTCTTGCGTATGGTGTCTTCTACACAGTTGGGGGTGTTCCAGCTGTGACGGCAGCGTGCCCAAGGTAACTCCCTCTGAAAGCACTGCAGCAGGTAATACAGACCCCATGCCAGGATCACGATGTAGTAGATGTTCAGCAGGGAAACGATCACGATGGAGGCATAGCCGATTCCTAAAAAAATGCACACCTAGAGTATAAATGTTTTTCCAATCCTTTAAAACAACACGATACACTGACCGGCCACTTTATTTGTAATTAACCTTGTTTTTACAATTATGGTCCATTTGAGCAGCTCCAGTTACCATGTAGATGCACTTTGTAGGTTTACAATTCTAGATTGTAGTCCATCTGTTTCTCTAAATACTTTGCTTGTCCTCTTTACTATGTTCTCTAATGGTCAGGAACCCACAGGACCTCCAGAGTGCAAGTACTATTTGGGTAGTGGTTCATTATCAGCGCTGCAGTGACACTGATGTGGTTTTAGTGTGTTTTGTCCTGCTACAAGTGGATCATCACAGTTTGTAAACAAAGTACTGTAACTGTAGACCTAATAATGGGCAATGAGTGTAAGAACAAGCTGGTGTACATAGTAATGTGTCCGACAAGGGTTGAATTACAAGTCACTTAAGTCTAGCATCTGCAACTGAGTACCGTACAAATACAAAGTTTTATTTATAGACTGATCAGTATCATACAGATTATCACAAGCATGAAACCGACCATCAATAATGAGCTTGTGTACCGCCCTGTAACAACTGCACAAACAAAAACCCATCCACCAGCTAGCCCACATTGCAAAGAAAAAAATTAACTATAGTCATCATTTTACATGTACATTAAACTATATAAAGGGTGTCATGGATATTGTTGGTTTGACCTCCGATTAGATCAAAGCCACAGGAGTCCAAGGCAGCTTAAATGGTCCTGCTCTCTAGATGGAAAGAGTGGCCTAGTTTCCACTTCCCTCTGTCGACTAGTGTGTCACTAGGCAATTACTGACATCTTTTTCTATTTAAGCAGCAGTTTGAACAGATACCATGGCTGGCTTTATGTATTTCACAGTAAGCATCCTGGACTGGTCGAGTTTCGCCACAAGCAACAAAACTGAACCGCTCAGATGTTTACATTCACACAGCAGGTTTGTCTCGTACGAGACATAAAATTTGAATCTTTAGGACAGTGTGAACAGTAAAAAACTCACTGAATCTGATATTTCCAGTTCCAATTTGAGCCACTTTCATAGGTGGTATTGAAATCTGATACATATCTGACATGCATACTTCTATATGACTGTGGTAATGTCCAATCAACGCCCATTTTGGACAACGTCCTGTTTCACAGCACGTAATGGCACACGCCTATACAGTGAAGCCCACTGTAATTAAACAGGGACAAACATTGTATTAGGCCATACAAGATGATGCAACAACAATAGAACAGGCAGTCCTGGACTGAAAGGTCATTTCAGGTTGACCCGAAAGTGTCACATGTTGGTTGTGGCTATTGGGAGTCTTTGTCTGTTCACATTAGTTTATCTGGATTTAATTTAATTTAAATCCAACATTACTTTGACAGTATTTGTTGGAAGTTGGGTTTGGAATCCCGGCCTTTAAAGGGCAGGAATCCCCCACCCTAGTCCTGGAGATCCTGCCATCTCGAACATATCTGACTTGCTTTATCAGCTGTCTTCGAGCGGTATGTTTGGAGTGGGAAAAATGTCAGTGTGATGGATGATGACTGATGCGTTGAGCTAGGCATGTTTGAGACCGACATTGATTTGTAGGTCAGAGTTTGAGGGCACCGACTTGTCTATAACCTGATTGGCGATGAATAGTGTAGCAAATCCTTACGGGGGCATTCCATTAGCAGATTCCAGAGCTGTTAATAACACTGTTAATAACAGCTGCAGCTTTTATATTCAGCAAGAGAGTGTGTGGCCTTCATTGAATTGCTTGAAAGTTTACAATTCTCAATGTTTTGTTAGGGCTCGCTCCGTGCCCGTCCCTTTCTCCATGGATCCCTCTTTTTCCCATTCCTTTAGTGTTTTGTTGACATTTTCGTTTGTTTCTTTGGTTTGATCCTCATCATATTCATTTTGAATTATCCCCCCTTTTTTGTGAGCAGTGTACTTTGGGGTATTGGGACTTGATGGTATCTGGTTTTTTAAGCCATGTTTGTCTAGCAATATACAATTCTTTAAGCTTCCCACATTTTCAAACACCAGTGTATCTATCTATAAATGCTTTTGGACAGTATTGTGAGACCAAGGTCAGCCAATGGGCAGTAGGCCTGGTGTAATTGGAACAGCAGAACGTGTGTGTGTGTGCATGTGTGTTCATTTATGCGGGTAAATATAAACGTGTCCAGCTGCTTTAATCTTCCGTGACATTGGTGAAATAAACAGTATGTTCAGTCTAGAAAAAAATCATGAATGAACTGAACTCAGAATTGAACAAAGCACATTATATGGCTTTAAATACAAATAGTGGTCAGGACGTGAATTCTGACATGGCCGTGCACGTGGGTCCACGTTCAGTGTGTATATGCATGGGGGTGTTGTGGGCACAGGTAAAGAAAAGCAGTATCGTTAAGATCGAAGCGGATTCTTCCATTCATTAGCATTTTAGTAATCCTCCCACTTCCTCTCCATTTCACTCTCAATATGATGACATCCCATCATCAACTGTATCTTAGTCATCACTGCCTGTGGTTGCCATGGCAACAGATTCCAACGCAAAATCACAGCAGATGGAACAACAGCAGAAAGATGCTACGTCAATACACCTTTGTGGTTGTGTATCAAAGTTATGCATGACATATACAAAACCAGGCACTGTGGAACAACACTGAAGCAACCCGGGTTCAAATTCCAGCCGTGCGGAATTTCCGGAAGAGTCAGGCACCATATAGAGACGTGGCAGGCTGTGCCTGAGAAAGGGAAGGTAAGATAGGAGATCATTCACTGGTGCTGCAACAGTGACCCTTGCTGTTCCAGGAAAACTTCCAGTTCAAAAAGTGTTATTTGCCAGATGTCTTCCCAGTACATTCCATGCATGTCCAGTGGGATCCATCTCATTTACATTTACCTTTACATTTACGGTATTTAAATGTAAAGCGACTTACAACTGATACAGTCTCACAATCCAAGCAATGCTGGGTTAAGGGTCTTGCTTAAGGACCCAACTGTGGCAGCTTGGCAGAGGTGGGATTTGAACCCTGGACCTTTCTCACTACCTTAACCGCTAGGCTACCACAGTCCCACAATCTCACATTCTCCCGTGTACCTTGTTCATGCCAGATCAGGATACGATGATTGGCAGGCTGCAACCTGAACCCTGACTCATCACTAAAGAGGACAGTTAACCACATATCAAGGGTCCTATGACGATGTTCATCAGGTCACCTTCTACGGGTTCTACGGTGTTCAGCTGATAAAATGCATACCATTGGATCTGGGTGCATATCTGTTGTTCAGTGGCAGCAATAAACTGTCCCTACAACTCTGCATTGCTGCACCTGCTCCTTCTTGCCAATAAGGTCAAGCAGAGTTCATTTCTTGCTGTTGTGGCAGATAAACGACCCTGACCAAATCCTCTTCATACTGTTCCAGTCTCTTGAAATCGATTCCACACTCGGTTGAAATTGTTGGCACTGCTGTCTGTGTTTGAGCAGCTTCAAGACGTCCTGTGACTCTCCAAGCTTCGCATTCAGACAAATTGTGCTGCAGAGGCATTGCAAGTGTTGGGAAAATGCAGGATGTTCACTTTCAGTGTCAGGGAACGTTCAGATACTCCAGCACTTTTAGCCTTTTATATAGTGCCTGTACACCAATTACATAGAAAAAGTTGTTTCTGCATCTCATTTGCTTCAACTTTCTTTGATTTGTCCTTCGCTTTTCTGATGTTCTTGTTCAATAAAAAAGATCAAATACTTATTTTATCTTCCTGTTCATTTTGAAATCTCCTATTTTCATCACCTAGGCTGCCCAAGGAGGTTTGGTGCCTTTTTGAGTCTTGGTCCTTCCAAAATTTCTTCCTTATAACATATAGAATTTTTTTTCTTGCCACTGTCGCACTATATAAACAAATGTGGCTTTATAATAGAAACGTGACACAACAGTACCGAATATTAGCATAGTCTATAGAACAGGCACTCCCCATTTTACTGTACAAATTTATATGTGACAAATAAATCTATCTGTATCTACATCTGTATCTGACATTCTTGTTGTACATCTGACTGGACCAACTGAATAACTCAGCAGATCAAAAGAGATTACCTGGTACTTACCCAGCTTGAATTCGTTGTACAACAGCTATTAATAATACAGGAAATTAATTCTGATTTCTACTGAGATTAGGATTTCACAGCTGACCTAGTTTCAGAATGTGGTGTCATACTGGGTCAAACAGCATCATAAATCTCATGCATCATTCAGCTATGCCAGAGCTGTACAGTTACACAATACCTCCATTTTGAAATGTCTTTCCTGTGAATCATTTGCAATCTCTCTCACCAGTGAAGATGGGGCAGAGTTTCTCCCAGCAGGTGATCCCTCCTTCAGATGTGAACTGGCCCAGTGCCACCTCAAGGAAAAACACGGGAAGTCCTCCACCAAACAGGAAAATGAAATAGGGGATGAGAAACGCACCTGTAAGAGAGAGACGGATGTCAACTGAGCAGAAGAGGACTAGTGTTGGCATTCGAATTTACGTTGTATTTTAAAAGCTTATTCACATGAGTGAAATCACTGAACAAGATCTGGAAGATCTGACAATGGAGTAGGCAGCTGTTTAATATGGTGTGATGATTGAAATGCATGAAACATTGGTTGGGAATGGCATTAAGACATGGAAGATGGGATGGAAATGGCAACAGGTCCTGGAAGTTGTGTTGGAAATTGAAAATTGGTTTGGAATTATTATAAGACATGAACAATGTAATAGAAATGGTTGGGCATGTTTAATAAGGTGGAAGTGGTGTTAGGACCAAGAAGATGTGAATAAGAATTTTACTATGGGAATGCTGGAAAGACCTGAAAGATGCATCTTGAGCACTGTTAGGACCTAGAAGATGCAGGAGAGATTGGGTTAGAAAATACAAAGTGCTGTGAGAATGGTGTTAGGACCAGAAGCCATAAAAAGACATGGGAGATATGGAACGCGGTAGTTACCTACAAAATATGGAATGAACGGTGTTAAGACCTGCAAGATGTTGTGGGGTTATTGCCTATAAAATACGGTGTGAAGACCTGAAACATGTGTTGAGAATGATGCTAAGACATGGAAGATTTGTTGGGAATGGTGTTTTATGGTGTAAGACATAGTGGGCAGGGGATTATCACTTATAAAATATGGCGTTGCTGGTGTAAGTAGTATGCAAGTCTTTCAAATCTTAAAACCAAAGTCTGATTCCAAGTCCAAGTCTTAGAAAGTAAAGACAAATTCAAGCTGTACGTTTTTTTTATTTTGTCCAATGGCAAGTCACCAGACTCGTGACTAGAGTTCACACCTCTGGTGTTAGGACATGAAAAATGTGGTATGAATTGTATTAGGGCTTTGATAATAATATGGGATGGAACTGTTGTTTGGACCAGGGAAATGTGGTGAGAAGGGGGGCTAAGACTTGGTAGATGCTGTGGAAATGGTGTTAGAATCTGGCAGATGAGGTGGAAATAACATTATTTACTGGTATTTAATGGTTTTAGGACCTAGATGACAAGGTGGAATGGTACTTGAACATTTGATTTGAGGTCTGGTGATGGCCATTCAGTTGGTTAGACAGTGTTGGTAGGATGAGGACAGATTTTATCCTGCAGCAGATTTCTAGTCAAAGTGCTTATTATTAAAGGGCAATCAAGCTAGTATAGCTTTTACCCAATGGTGTAGGACAAGTACCTAATTATGGAAGAGTAAGACATTTCAGTAGCCAGATAATAAGGCCACATCAAGGTCAAAAGAATGATATGGGAACAGGGTGTACAAATGTACACACAGCACAGAAAACTGGTAAATGTTACAAAGTAACAGCAAACACATTACATCACATCTTTACACACTGACCTCCGCCATTCTTGTAGCAGAGGTATGGGAAACGCCAGACGTTACCCAAACCTACAAATCCGCCAGCTACGGAAAGCAGGAAGTCCAATTTGCTGGCCCATTTCTCCCTCTGTGGTGGCTTGCCCTCTGCCTCATCCTCGGGTCGCGTGCCAGGACTCTTACCCGGCGAAGGCTTTAGAGTGTCCTTATGGAAGTCCTTCAGACACTGTAACTTCTCTTTTTGTGCCATACTGCAGAGAGAGAAAACAAAAGTCAAGCTGGGATCACACGGCTGTAAGAGAGTACATTAGCACAAGTGCCAAAAGTCTTTTAAAGTCTCTGTTCCACATTTATATACTCTCTGACCATATGAACACAACTTCAAATGTTTTACACTCTTAACACTTTCATATTCTCACATATCTCAATACAGCTTCTTTGATCCATTAGCGCTTTATCTTTAATATCGTGTAACCCTTTCATAAGCCTTTAGTTTGGTTAAGCCTCTGCAATATGCTAGCAAACCACCTGCCGTTGCTAGTCCTTAACCTCTTGCCATGCTTTTTTTTAATCCCTTAGCCACAGCTCATCCTAACCCTTAGCAGTTTTAGCCCATCATGAGCTTTGGTTAGCCCTGAGCCCCTTGCCCTGAGCACTTTGCTAGCACATAAACAGCCTTTACTAGATTTTAACTTCTTTTCAGCCTTTCATGAGCCTTTAGCCACTTGTTAGCCTTGTCTGTTATAGCCCACTAAGTAAGCTTTATTAGTCCTTATCTGCTTGATATGCTTTCCTAATGTCTTGTTAGCCTTTAGCTCATCTTAACCCTGCCAGTTTTTAGCCCATCTTTTCCCCTTTAGCTCCTTGCCCTGATCATTTCAACAGCAATTATTAGTCCTTAACTAATTAGTCCTTCTTTTAGGCTTTCATTAGGCCTTACCCGCTTGTCAGCTAACTAGCCCGGGCTACTAGTTAACCTTTGCCTGGTCTTAACCCTCAGTACTTTGCCAGCAAAGGGTGTCCAGTGACTTTAGATTTACTCTGTACAATTAACTCTAATTAGCAGATAAGGACTGAGTGAGTAAGGGAATTAATTCAATCACAGCTTATGTGTTAGACTGTAAGGCCAAGGTGTTAGTCTTCACCATCTCAGCTGAAGTCCTGTGGAAGTGAAAGTCCTGGCGACAGGGTGAAAATAAGCATAGGGAATTAGCAGTGTTTCTTTTAGTCAAGTAATTTTGTATTATTTATCATGGAATTAGAAAACGTGGTACAAAAACAGATATCTATCTAACAACGTATTACTGTGAGCAACAATGGTGTTATGGTATGAAGCTCAATATGCATAGAAATGTCAGAAATATAATCTTGCCAGGATTTACTTATATATCATGGTCATATTTCCTACAGTCCATACAAAGTCAATAGAAATATAGTGCAGAGATTATGATCAATATAATGAAGCCTATAGAGAGAAAAAAAGGATTATACAGTATTAATATGATATGGAGATCAATGGTGAAAGAGAGAAAATGTAAAGAGTTGAGAAAAGATAACATGAAGACCGGAGGGATAATCAGAACCTTCAATCATTGCTTTATTCAGACCCACAGGGTGCAAGGTGAGAAGCAACCCTAGGCAAGGCACCAAACTTTGACAGGGCACACACTCTCTCTCCCTCACAATGTAAGAAGATTTTCTTAAGATAATATTTACTTTTAACATTTAACATTGTTCTCAAGAATTGCATTTAAGAAACATAAGAAGCTCTTGGTGTCTTAAGAGCCTTCTTTTTCCTTAATAAAAGCTTATCTTGAGAAACGTTAAACTATTTTCTAAAGCAACTCTTCATTGTTTTCTTAGTAGATTCTGTTGCATTTTACAGCTCACAATGTAGACAAGACGAGACATATTTAGAATTTGTATTCAGCGTTATTACTGTTGTTGTTTAATCCACTCTCACCAAAATGGAGGAAAAACATCCATCCAAGCAAAAAAAAATCACCAACAGAGAACATTGGCCTTAAAAAATATTGACCTCATTTCCAATAACAAAACTGATTAAATTTGGTCAGTTTCGATGCTTACATTGTCAGCTCTTAATCTTAAAGTCAAGTGTAGTGCTATTGTAAGGTTAAGGATCTAAATGTCTTTAGACATTTGAAGAAGAAATTCGTAGAGATTTCATAACTTTTTGCTTAAGTTAAGTTGCTTAAGTTGAGAAAATACAAGCACTAGCTAGCATGCAGATTAGTAAACTGCGTTTAGGAGTTTGCTATGATTCAGGATTACCGTGGTGTTTTTTATTTCCGAGGAACGTCGCATAAACAGTCTGCGTGTGATTATAATAACAAGAGCCTGGGGAGATCTCCAACCAACTATGTCTGAATTCTGAGGGAAAGCTCTTTTTGTTTGGGGTGTCAACAAGGGCGTGGCCATTACAGTTTGGGAAACAGAGAATAACTTGTAAGGCGTTATTGATAAGGGTGTTCATGAGTTCAGGGATTAATTACGTTAGAGGTAATGGTTGTTTATTGTATATTGTAGCTTAAAAACAGCAATTCGTGAATTGGTGAACAAAGAACCTGCTTATGTTCTAGATTTAAGGTTCAGGTCAATCTAAAGAAATAGTGACATGACCGTGACATGGTGCTTGGTACCAGAAAAAGATGGTTTGATTATTACTATTACTGCTCTTCCGGGATTTTTGCACACAACAGTTAGAGCTGTAGAGAAGACAAATACTGTACAGTTGTGGTGCGTATGCATGATATGCGGAACCTTGAGACAAATAAGCTGCATCAAAGTGATTTGCGATTATACGTTATCGCCTTTTGTCCTTGCCAGAGACTTGGCAGTATAAGCCAGGAAAGGGTGTGGGTCACAGGGCACAGCTGAGAGGTTGCTGTTCCCAGAAGATTAACCCAACGTCTGGCCTCTCCTCCCTAAGACACAACTATTTATGTGTCTGTGAGAAACCTGTCAATAGACACCATTGGGATTCGAACCTGTCTCTGCCTTGTAAAATACGACAACCAAAGGCACCCTGTACCCACAGTACTGTGCAAAAGTGTTTGGTCATTAGTAGAATAAAGTTATTTATAATGAGCATTGTCTCACAATATTATTATCTTAAATACCATTTCAAATTGAGCAAGCCTATGGCCTAGGGCTAGTGGAAAGGAAAAACTCCCTGAATGTAGATGGAAGAAACCTTGGGAGGATCAAGACTCAAAAAGGGACTGTCCTGCTTGGGTGTCCTAGATGTTTACTGAAATAATGAAATTAATAGTAAAATTAAGTAAATAATACAATTTAGGCCAGACTTTTTATTGCTTGTTTCGCTGATCCGCCGACGATCATATTTGAAGTATACAAACAAAGAATTTCGCGGATTTGCCGCAGTACCGATGGTTGAAATTTAAAAAAAATATATATATTTTTTTTTTTTGCTTTTTCCGCCCTCCAGTGGAGAGCCAACGGTATTGTTCTGTACATTACATTTTGAGAAATTGAAAAGTACTGAAAAATAAAGATTTATTTGTATTTTTTTCCATCCCTCTTCAGTAGATTCTTAAGTAGGGACATCCGAGGAACAAGCAATTAAAAAAGTCTGTCTTTAAATTAAATATGATTAGGTTATAATTAGATATGAAAGATATGCCATTGTTTAAGCAACTGTATAGTGACCATATATAATGTTATGAATGTGTCATATATTTGTTATTAGAATGCAACTATAGAATATAAGGTATAAGGCAAGTAAAGAATTCTGAAAAAAATCAGCTTCTTTTAGGCTACAGTGGCAAATATTTAGTGTAACCTCCCCTTACACTTGAGCAATAGCAGAATCTGGTTAATTCATCTGTATGCCAAGTTAATCCTTCAACAGTCTGAAGAAGCTTGATCAGGAATGGGAGAAATTACTTTTTAGAAGGGGCACAGGGTGAAAGGCCAAGACGTGCTAAAACTCACAAAGTTTGAAATGAAGATCAGTGGAAAAGAGGATCATGGAGCGACGAATATAAGTTTGAAAGGTTTAGGCCAAATTGTCGACGATATGTTATATATGGCCATTATACCATTCATAAAACAACAAACCTAATGATGGCCTAAGACTTCAGCACAGTAATGTATAAGCAATAAAACTGAACTGTAAAATAATCCAATTCAGCCTCTTGGTTGACGGTCAACATTTTTGGGGCATAATTTATATTAAATAGGAAAATACGACATAAAGCCTTTAACCTTAACACTGAAAAATGTGGTTGTTTCTCTATTTTGGCTCTACTGTTGAATTTATTCACAAGGGCCATGTTTGAAACACAAAATTGATATTACGAGAATTTCTGTAGAAACAAATGTAATTTTGCTTGCATGATTAGACTAACAATGTTAATCTGACCACAGCTTTTGATGTTCCAGCTCAGTAGTGCATTATCATGAACATGTAAAAGCAGACCACAGTTTACTAATGGAGTTTATTACATTAGGAGTAAGATTGTTTCTGCTGTTTATTAAGGTTGCACATGATAAGAGTGAATTAGCCATAGGAGGCAAGAGTAGAAGTGGAGAAAATCCCAGCGTTAACAGAACACCGAAGCAGAGTCTGGTGGTTATCCAGAGAAAATCCCTAAAGAATTTCCTTTTTTCAAAAGCAATCCACCCTGGGTTTAGAGAGGTCATGGCAACAGAAACATAAGCAGCTAGACAGCATGCTGTTCATGGGACAGCACAACCCTTTGACACTAGTGAACAAAAGGGGCAGAGACTTACTCAGCGAGGGTGACCTGGTGCTGGCTGATGATCGGCATATCGGACTGCTCTAAACTGTGTCAGGGCGAGGGGCAAAACGACAAGGCTGGGGATGGGCAACATGTAATACAAGGCAGCTGTGAGGAATTCAGTCAAAAAAGGAGGGAAGGACAGCGTAATCCATGTAGCCAGCAAAGATGGTCTGAAACATGGCAGTTGTGCATAGCGTCATATGAAACACAATACAAGACATAAGGAACAACATTAGTTTGCCCTTATGGCCTGCAGGCATCCTTGAATTTTCACCTTAGCCACATTAGCATTTAAACATATTAATACAGGTACGCCGCGTTTTACGACATTTCTGCTTTATGGCAAATATCAGATAATAAACACATACACACATTCAGCAGAAACTGTATTCCGTTTTCTGATTTTGAATTTTCCCAGGCAAGTGATTTTCTCCTGCACTCTGATGAGGAAGTCGGCAGTGCGTGATGTCGTGAGAGTGATGAGCGCTGAAAAATGTAGTGAAGAAAAGCCTTGTTTTTTCACTTTCATTACTTAATTCAATGGGTTACATAATATATTTAATACTTTATGCTTATTATAATCTTATACATGTTGATGCCATTGTCATAGTTTAATGTAAGTGTTTTAATCATGTTTAAGATGCATTAAATACTCTCCTGTACTCGACAGGTGAGTAGGGAGTGATGAGCGCTGGGAAATGTAAAGGCTACTATTAGGTTTACAATAAATTCTACTTTAATTTGGATTTGTCGAAATATATATGCATCGCAAATCAGGGACTACCTGCACTTATTTTCTAAGCTGAATTTTTTGAATGAACAAGAAGTTACTGAGAAAACTAAGTAGAGATTAAAAAAACAAAAACAAAAAAGACATGCTGGGAATTGGCGGCACCGACCGGACCAGCATGATCCTCACGTGAGCAGCACACTCGACACTTTTATGTTTATTGTCTGTTTTCTCCCATGGTGTTCTTATTGCATTATTGCATAATGGTTGCTGTTTGTCTGAGAAACAACCTTCATCAACCTTTCATAGCGCAGTATCAGGTGTAAGTTAAGCACAAATTAAGAATGTTATTACAAAAGAACAATATTTTTACGCTTTGTGTGGAGTTGTGTTCACCCTGAAACTCAAATTGCCCCCTAGTGTGTGAAATATCAGGCATGTCCACCCAAATCAATAAAAACAATGGCTTTTAACAACTCACTACCAAATGTCAACAGGCACACACACAGAGAAACACTGTGTGAACAAATGAACCTAAAAGCCATGATAACCATAATGTATTTGTACTTTTGATTCTTTAACCAAAATATCAAGGATTTTTAACTTGAAAAGTGTTTTCTCATGGATTACTTTTACTCAATGCACTTTTTACAAGTGTGACTTTAACTAAAAAATAAGTACATGGTATAAATACCAGTGATTTCCAAAATGCAAAGGGGGGTGTAAACTACAATCGGGCAGCGTGGTGGCTCAGTGGGTAGCACTGCTTGCCTCACAACAGGAAGGTCCCGGCTTCAATCCCAGGGGGAAGCGGCTTGGGTCCTTTCTGTGTGGAGTCTTCATGTCCTCCCCGTGTCTGTGTGGGTTTACTCCGCGTACTCCGGTTTTCTCCCACAGTCCAAAGTCATGCGTGCTAGGTTAATTGGCATCTCTAAATTGTCATTGACTTGCGTGTGTAAAACACCCTAGCCGTAACTGGAAACAGCTGCACGCCGGTCCCACGACTGAATAAATGGGAAGGGGCGGAGAAAGAAATGGCAAACTACTACACTATTCTGCCGAAAAACTTCATGGATCACATCGATGAAGGAGAGCAATGTGTGGAGATCGATGATCCATCAAGTGACTGAGAGTCGGCTGCTACTGTACGGTTAACCCACCCCAAACTACAATCTGCATTCCTGTAAATATCGCAGTACAGTGTTGTGACTCAACTTGTCCACCGAGGTGATGTTGATGATGAATTAAGTTTATATAACGTAACATGTATTTCAGCTGTTTTTCAGATATTCAGATACGTGAAATATCGCAACATAGATCTTTCCACGTTCGATCGTATTGCGATAGAATCGTATTGTCACCCTTGTATTGTGATATTTACCGTATTGTAGTCCTTTGAAAATTTTAGCTCTAACATACCAGGTGATGAAATGTCAGTATCTATCAAAGTAATTAGAACCATCTTCAAATGCAAGGACACTGAGGTCCTCTAGTCCAAAGATATTAATATTTCCAAGGACTAACCCAAAAAAGAAAAGGGTGAATTAATTTTCTCTATGTGCACCTAAGCTTTGAAACAGGTTCACCCGGAAAACACATTTTTTTTTTACATTTTCAGCCTTTAGCAGACATTTACAGCGCCTTAAAACTTGAGCTTGACGACTAACCTTGTGATTATGAATCCAGAGCTAAACCACAGAGGCATACACTTGTGATCTGTAAAAAAACAATCCCCTGTCTTTGCTTAACCTTTAATCAGTCAAGGTTGTAAACTATTAGCGGTGCAATCTAGTGGGTATGTTAGCAATAGCATATCAATTGTTTTATGGCCTCGCTTTGGCAAAGTGCTCTGCATCTATTATGGCAATAGCTTGTCTTCAAAGGACGTTGTTAAAAGGCATTACACAAGAGCTTGGTTAAAGCTTTGTAGTCTGGCATTATTAAAACCGTCAATGCTATCAAGTCTGTACTTTTACCTGATTATTAGAATGCCGAACCAATAGAAACGATTTGAGTCTTTCACCTACTACCCTAATTCTTAAGGATGAGTTCATTTGGTATTTTGGCTCAATCATTTGGGTGAACGAACCAAACTAAAGCTGTAAATGGCTTTTAAACTGAACTACAGCATTCTACAGCACACACAGCAAACAATATTTTTTATTAAGCAGAATAAAGGAGCGCACACACCTACATACATGCTGTAGTACAGGTGAGTAATGAGGTACAGAGGTAAAAGCCTGACACAATCTCCAAATATTCACTATCCAAAACAAGGTATAGAGTTACATAGCAGGGTTCAATAATATTTTAAATTTAACTCTCACTTAAGGTGCTTTTATACCGGCTGAATTGTATTCTCACCATGAAAGATTCTCAGATTAGCCGATTGTAGTAATCAAATTGAATGAAATCAAATAGGGTTAATGACACATTCATAGCTTTATTTGGTAACATTTAATCTCTGTTTGTCCATGTCAGAGGAGACTTAAACCTGTATGGTGGGTATGCCTTAATTTAATAACTTAAATACAGTCGATTCCCGTTAATCGTACCACATTGGGACGTGATCGTTTTGGTCCGAATAACCAGCTGGTCCGAGTAAACGAACATACCCTATGTTACAAGACGAGACGTGCTATGTAACATCTGAAATGTTTATTAAACCGTTATTGTGCGATTTACACATATAGCGAACGTAAAAACAAGAACTACCAGGGACTGTGGTAGCCTAGTGGTTAAGGTACTGAAATCCCACCTCTGCCAATCCTTGGCTCCTTAAGTAAGGCCCTTTACCCACCATTGCTTAAATTGTAAGACTGTATGAGTTGCGAGCCACTCCGGATAAGGGCGTCTGCTAAATGTCGAAAATGTAAATGTAACTACTGTTGCTTACAAACTTTGTTCATTAAAAAATACATTTGCAATTTTTTCAAAACGATCTACAACACAATGTATAGGTACTCAGCATGCAAAGCATAATACTGTAAAAAACAAGTTCTTAC
>JAVSBV010000113.1:7689808-7707107 GCA_033117975.1 Parotocinclus spilosoma
CATACTTTCGAGTAAGATAGTAAGCGATTTGGGACGGAGCCGTTGTTAGAACAGGATTATTAGCTAAGCGAGTTTATTGGGGGTGTTTGTAAAGGAATGGTCACCTCGTTTTTAATTAAATAATACGATAAAGGCGTATAAGATAGTTTATTGGCGTATAAGATAATATGGAAATGTATTTCTGTGAAATGAAGGCGTCGCTGTCATAGCCTAGCAAGCGCTAACTAAAATGACAAGCCCATAAAGTTGGCTAATGGAGTGTCAGTGGAAAGGGGACTACTAAATAACGTTAGATACACAAACACAGATGTGTTGTGTTACTTAGTTTGGGGTAGTGATTCGAATAATACGAACTAACACACGGATACCAATGTATTCGTAGTTTGTTCACAGCATGTAACAACAAACGGCAGCCAAATGGACCATCTGCTGTGTGTATTTTAATTTAATTCCGATTTGTCTTTGTCCAGTGTTCACTTGGATTTAAAGGCTGCTTGTTGCTTGTCATTATTTATCAGGAATGCTCTTCTTATCGTGGATTGCTTATGAGATAGCAGTAGTTTTTCCATTTGTTATGTGCATCTTGGCTGTTGGGTAAAAACTCACCTTTTCAGTGTTAGTGCACCTTAGTTTGGGTGTATTGAGTGCCTTCCGACCCACAAACTTTGGATTGCCTAAAACGTGCTGTTTATATCATGTGGGGGTCATGTTTTGAGAGTTTTTACTGTATATGGTGGCTGTTTTAACTGTATATACACTGCTCACACAAATAAGAGGATATTTAAAAATGGGTAATCTGATCCTGTCCATGCCCCATCACTGTCAATGTGTTTTGGCACTCATGGGAGACCATACACCCTACTGAACAGTCAATGTGTGGGCACTTTTGTCCAGTTTAACATTTACGGCCTTATCCAGAGCGACTTACAACTCATACAGTCTTACAATCCAAGAAACCATGGGTTAAGGGCCTTGGGACCTAACTGTGGCAGCTTGACAGAGGTGGGGTTTGAACCCTGGATCATCAGGGCCAGAACTCAGTACCTTAACCGCTAGGCTACCACAGTCCCCATGAATCACTTACTATTCAATCACCATAATAAATGTTGCATCTCACTTGTGTGATCAAACAACTTTTTCATTTACTTTTCTGATGATCTTGTCTATTAAAATGCCATCAAATACTTTTTTTAATAGCATTGTATTTATTTTGAAGTATCCCCTCATTTTCGTGAGCAGTGTATTTCATTTTTTTAACGAAATGCAATGAAGCTGTTTGTGGGAGATGTACACAGCAGATCAAAGCTACATAAACTACATAACTAAATGTAAAGGACTAGGATGGGAGGCTTTATTTGATTAATAAATTAATGTTGATCTAAGCGTGATGTCTTTGACATTTTATGACCTGTTTTAACATAAGAAATTTTTTTTAAAATTTGTATTATCTTATAAATAAGCATGCAGATTTCATGTAGTCCAAATGACCGCTATGGCTATTTTAGAAGTTGTGTATCCTGAGCTCTGTGTTAAATATAACATATGCAATATAACATAACAGGGAGTGCGATATCGTGTTTTACAATATTTAAACTGAATGAAGGAAATCCGATATTAGAAATGAACATTGTGCAGAGATATTACGAATTTTCTTATTTCCCAAGGCAAGTACGATCCTTTCCTACCGACTGAGCTGAGCACCAGTGCCAATGGACTAACCTTTTGAGAAAAATGTTTTAAACCTTTTTCACTGTCAATGCATTGTGCGATTAATTATATGGGATATTCAAAACTTTATCAAGTAAGCTTTGTGTTAATAAATTTTGCTTAACTCGAGGTTAATGTAAATGTTTTAATCGTGTACAATTTGATTACGTGTGTCACGATTCGATTACGATTCAGAGGACAACGATTATCGATGCATCTCGATTCGTTTTTTTTTCTATACGGAGTTTTTCTTTACCGTGTGACTACATGAAACAAATCTATGGCATCAAAATAGGTCCTAAAGTTTTGAGAACAAATAAACCCGCAACCAAACAGTTTGTAATAAAAACCGGTTTGTTAACAGAATATTTCGGTTTGTAATCGTCTATTTTGAGTTTAATATTCTTTATTCATTCTTTATTCATTAATATTTGCTTTCTTTGCCTTTTTTTGCCTCGCTTTCGCTTAAAAAAGTTTAGCAGTTTAGCAGTCTGACTCTAAGCCTTATTATTAAAAGGCATAATAGTTAAAACTAGCTGATATGAGAAAACATAAACAAACATCTTCTGTGTGTATTCCTGACTATTTTCCAATCGGGGTAAAAGAGTGGCGTTTAGTGATTTGACGCGAAAGCAAGACTGAGAGAAGCGCAACGGAGAAAACTTAATACATTTAAATGTTTTATATATAATGTTAATTATGTTATTACCCAAAAGATAATGGTTTTCCCTTCTGAGTCTGGTTCCTCTTAATGTTTTTTCCTCTTAGTATCAGAGTTTTTCCCTTGCCACTGTCGCCATTGGCTTGCTCATTAGGGAATTAATTTTGTGATACTTGTTTATATATATCAATGTAAAGCTGCTTTCTCACAATGTATATTGTAAAAAGCGCTATACAAATAAAACTGAATTGAATTGAAAAGGTGCAAGAAAGCGAAAACGGATACTTCAAGATTATTAAACTCAAAATAGACGTTACAGAGCTCAGAGTGCTAATATTCTTGTGTAAGAACAGAAGCTGGTCTACATGTTCATATGCAAGTGTGCTTAATTATCCATTATTGACATTTGTTAATAGATTCAGAATCGTTAACGTCCGAGTCGCGATGCATTGAAAATTTTTATATTTCCCCCACCCCTAATGTATAAGGTAGGCTCTGCATTGATATATACAGTATATTCAGTTCCTCACTTTACAATACAATAACTTTGATGCCTTTTCTACAACCAAACGGAAATGTACTTTTATCGAAATTACCTTAATACAACAAAGTAATTAAGCTCATGGTAGTATTTAACGTTTGAGAGATTTCAGACACTGCTCATGAGACAGGTAATCACAGAGAGAGTTTGGTTTTGCAGTGGCTCGTTCTCATTCAAAGGAACAGGAACACCAAACCAGTCATCCTAAAAATGATCGAAATGTATTGACTGTTCATCCAAAAAAAAGTGCTGCTGTTCCTGGTCTTTGAGGTATTTTAACCAGAGCATGTCACAGGCAGTTCATTAAAACCCCAGGGAACGGTGTTAACTTGTGAAAAAGCGGTGTAATAAATCATCTTAAAAGCTCAAATCCTGTCTTTCTGACAGCATTATTGTTCTAGAAATGTTTTACATACGAGCTAATGGCACAGGTCATATCCAGTCCCATTCATTTACTTTAAATGTCATGTCAGTTTACTACAACACCTCCTTTAACAAACTTCATTTTGTCAACCAAAGTCCAGCCGTGACCGTCAGTTTCAATTTCCAGCATTATATGTAGATAAAGTCAACCATAAAAGTCATATACAGGTCTAAATAAAGAAGTTTGTCATGCTTTTATGGTACTGGTCATGTTCCAAAATGAGGCGGCACTAAATGTATTCCAGTTGCTAAGTTACGTTTGTTTCGTAAGTGTTTACTTACTTTACTGGTCACTTAATTAGGTACACCTATACCATGTCTCTGCACTCGTTGTATGTTCTCATTCTCAGCACTATAGTGACACTGATGTGTTGGTGTGTTAATGTGTTGCGTTATGATTGAATTGGACACAGCAGTGCTGCTGGAATTTCTATACACCTCAGTGCCACTGCTAATGATTCAACTTCAAAAAGTTCTAGTATCAACAAGGATGTCGGACATAATTGACAGTGCCTGAGGGAGGGGGCTGGTTGTGGGATCATACTAAAGTACTGAAGCAGTGATCTTGCTGGCCCTGCAGTCAGTGCTTGTTTATACATTGTCTCTGGTTTTTACAGGATAGATATCAGAACCACCCCCTGAAAAACTTGCATTACATTTTCATTTATGTCATTTAGCAGACGCCCTTATCCAGAGCAACTTACATTCCAAAAAAAATGTGGTTTAAGGGCCTTGCGCAGGGACCGAACTGTGGTAGAGGTGGGATTGGAAGCCTGGATCTTCTGGTCCAAAGTCCAGTACTTTTAACCACCAGGCCACCACAGCCCACACTTGTCAGGAAGAATGTAGTTAAAAGATGGCCGAATAGATAACAGCTTTTCTCAGACCCAGGTTTAAAACCCCTAATGAGCAAACTGTAATAACATTGGAAAATAACTCCCTTAATGTCATGAGGAACAAGCCTGTGTATACTGCTCACAAAATTAGGGGATACTTCAAAATGAAACATCCCTGCATGAAATCGCCCCTACTTTTTGTGAGCAGGGTGCTTAGATTTAGAAGGGTGTGACATTTTTAGAGGTGTGGTAGAGATTTTATGCTGATTTTGAATACACCCAATACTCGTCTAAAATGCTGAATCAGTATCAGGTTAGATTTCATATTTTTCAATTAATCTAGTGAGCTTGTTTGATGTTGTCTGCTGTGGCACAGATCAGCATAGTGAAATGTAGGACAGAGACCTTAAAAATGCAATCATTGTGCAGATTCCAGAGTGGATTTATATTTTGTATAAGAGCAATATTAAGTCACAGTTATGAACACTTTAGTTATTATTTAAGCTCAACCCCCAAACAGGTAACAGACCAAAAATGTATGTGGACAACCAATGAAGTCATTTACTTTGGGTGTTGTATTGGATGTACCAGATAGACACATTCTTTTTAGTTAAAGGGTGAAGAACCCACAGAATTGAACTGAGAACGGCCAAAGAACAGCCACTATAAAACATTTACTCACCAAAAGCTCCAGGTACCAACCATAACAATGAATACTGTGTCAAACACTAACTGAAATGTACTGCTCACAAAAATGTGTTCCTAATCCTAATTTCATATTTCCTTTTTTTGTAAACAATGCATACAACAAAGACAAAGCAAGCAAAGTACTGAAATCTCTTGCAAACTAAAAGCCCATATTTAAGGACATGACAATAAAAACCGACATGTAACATTACCTTTCCTGCCACGAAATGTCCGATGTGCCACAGTGGCGCTAAAATTCATTAACCAACCAACTATTTTTTAAATTACTTTGTTGTGAGTGTGTGAGTGTGTGAGTGTGTGAGTGTGTGAGTGTGTGAGTGTGTGAGTGTGTGAGTGTGTGAGTGTGTGAGAGAGAAAGAAAGTGTCTGTGAGAGAGAGCGTCTGCGAGAGTGTCTGTCTGTCTGTCTGTCTGTCTGTGAATAGGAATAGCGGATAAGAAAATGAATGAAGGTCTAACCTGGTTTAGTTAGAGCCTAGTAAGCTTAGTAAATAAATTTTTAAAGCATTATGCACTACTGGTCATATCACTTGTATTGGTGATTTTCCAAATAGAAATTATATCAACTCACTGACACAAATATAATGCTCTAAGAAAGAGTTGTTGCGAGGAGACTCAAGTACCACCTCTAGCCTGGATACATGTTAACATACATGTTTCTACATGATTAATGCTATGGTTGTGAAGTTACGGCCACACTGGTATTAGGATTATGTGCACTGAACTGTAAAATGTCATTTCTGTTTGGTCTCTATTAAGCTTGTGTTGTAAACATAGAAATATCTGTATTTAATTTGGCCAGGGTTGTTCAGGCCTGTGCAAAGTATTGTATAACTAAACTTTGAACCAGTTGTTTCGTTGGTTGATTTCAATGCATTTGAACATGCTTGTTGAAGAAGTTTGTGTTTCCTCTTAGAAATCCAGCCAGCTTGGCAGGTTTCGTGATTACCTTCCTGTCAAATGTGGGTTAGCAGGTGTATTTGCTGTGAGAACCAAGTTGCAGACATGTTATCTTTAATTAGGATAGATGTTCATAATTTAAATTGAATTAGAGCACTATCAAATGTATAAATCTTTAGTTTTAAAGTAATGTTATAAAAAGTGTAAATGTGATTCAAGCTTATTTTTTATACTTGCCTTAATAGTGTTAGTATTCGGAGAGAGGTCTGGGCAGTATAACCCTGAGCAATGTCTCACGGTTTCAACCCTGTTATGTTGAGATCAGTCAAGCTGTGCAACAAACAGGGCTGCTAACCCTAACTGGAAAGGCTAGCAGAAGTGCAGCACAGGAAGGAGAGATCAACATTATCGTAGGGTTTTTGACCACCTGATTACATTATAACAGAAAAGTAAACTATAATATGGCAATTGGCAGTGAATGTGCAAAAAAAAAGTTTTTTTCAAAATCTTCTTTCAAGCCTTTATTCATGGTTTGAATGATAAACACGGGACTGTGGTAGCCTAGCGGTTAAGGTACTGGCCTCTGGACCAGAAGTTCAAATCCCACCTCTGCCAAGCTGCCACAGTTGAGCCCTTGAGCAAGGCCCTTAACCCACAAATGTTTGGATGTAATAACTGACTGTATAAGTTGTAAGTCGCTCTGGATAAAGGCATCTGCTAAATTCTGTAACTGTAAAATGTCAAAAATGTGACTTAGTTGATACTGATGTGAGTATTTAACAGTAGAGATGGAAGGATCGCTTGGCTGTGTGCTAGTATTAGGCTGTATTCATCCCACATGTGGTCAGTGGTCGTCTGATATTTTTCTAGTTCAGCCGATTGTGCTGAAAGGTGATTGGCATAGTTATAAGTTATAAGTCCAAAAACACTGATTGGTTCATCTTTAATCAACAGGGATTACAGATTGTGTGTTTAATGTCTCTGGTAAAATGGTTTTGCACAGGTGTTTCATTGTCATGCCAGATTTATTTCTATAGGGCTTTTTACAATGCAGCATTGTCTTAAAGGAGCTTTTTAACATTATATTATCTTAAAAGGCCAATCCCACATCGAGCCAGCCTAGGGCGACAGTGGCAAGGGAAAACTTACTAACGGATGCAACCTTGGGAGGACCAAGACTCAAAAAGGGACTTGACCTTTTTACACTTGTTTGTCACTCTCAGGTGCCCCCCAACCAACCCCCATGCCACCTCTAATCTCATTCATTGGCGTATTAATTCCTCTCATTTATCAAACCTGTCCCTCGACCTTTCCGGCCATGAAAATGACCCGGTGCCAAATGTGACAGGCCAACTAACTATAGAATGAGGTGCCAAGCCATGTACTTTCAGAGATTGCTTGTAGACTAAGATGGATCCTTTTGCTTCCTTAGCTCAGAGTTCATCTCTGCTCAATGACCCACATTGACATTTAACTTTTTTTTTTTTTTTTTTTTTTGTCAAAAACTTTTCATCTTTGCTTTATTGTGTAATATTAACACCTAGTAGTAACACATAGTAACACACCTTTCAGTGGAATTATTTTTGAAAATTAAATTCACTATAGGAAGCTGGAGTGCACAAATGGTGTATAACAAAAATGTAAAGATTGTCTCTGTTCGAACAGTGAGTGCTTAAAATAAAAAACCAAACAAATCGTAAGGCAAGTATCAGGTTTAGAAGAGGTTGGTGGAGCATTTTTCCAGTGTCTGAGTCACACCATATGATAAAACAAGTCGACTAAAATGCAAGAGCGTGTCAGCGGTGTGAAATGCTGATCACATAGCTCTACATACCAAGCTGTTTTTTTTTTTTTTTTTTTATTAATTTTTATTTTTCATTTTATTTTTTGCAGTAGAGCAATGTAACGTTTAACTGCAGCTGCAGCTTGTTGCTTTTCTACTTAGCTAAGGGTCTGTTGATTTAATCATTTACATCTTAAGAATTAATCAAATATATTAAACAATGATTTAAAATTACTTAATCTTATTGTATTAATATTTAAGTTTTAAGATTAATCAAAGTCTCTTGGATTCATTATGCTTTTAGAATTCCCACAAATCTTGTGCATCTTATCTGTTTATACATCAGAGGTCTGATGCCTGAGGTAAAATTCAGGCCAGGTACAATGTGGCCACAAACAAAATGAGCTGTACATTAGCATACTGTTGTGTTTTGGGGGCAGATTATCCTCTTGCTGAAAATGAGGAAATGCACAATGGAATGTGTTCATGCCTGTTTACCTTGTAACTAAAGATACTAGTAAACTGGCACCATGGCAACCTTCATCTGTCCACGTTTGCCATCGCACCAGATGTCCTGTCATTTTTTGCTAGACAGCAAAAAGGCTTATATAGTCATATAATCAAGCGGAGTTCAAAATGGGTGGCACGGGTGTTTGCGGGCACTGGGGTGTGGGTTTGTCATCTTCAGGTGATTGTGAGGAGTCCCTGTAAATCTTTGTTTGCATGTAAACGGTCAAACTATCACCTATTTTACTTGATTTACACAGTTTAGGAAAATAAATGGTGACGGGAATTTGAGTTTTAGGAAGTTTCAGTCTAAAACTGAGCATCAGAATGGTGAAAAACGTTGAATCATGTGACTTTGAACCTGGCATGGTTGTTAGTGTGAGACTGGCTGGTCTGAGTATTTCAGAAGCTGCTGATTTACTGGGATTTTCATGCACAGTGCTATCGCTAGGGTTTACAGAGAATGGTTTGAGAAAGACGAAATATCCACTGAGGGCAGTTCTTTGGGGGAAAATGCTTTATTGATGTCAGAGGTCAGAGGAGAATGGACAAACTGGTTTGAGCCAATAGCAAGGCAACAGTAACTCCAATAACCACTCATTACAATAAGTATGAAAAAGATCATCTCTGAACATTTGAGGCTACAATTTGACCAAAATGAACAGTAGATGGTTGGAAAATGATTGGTTGATTGATTTTTGTTGCAACATTTGTAAACAGTATGGAAGCATAGATCCATCCTGACTTCTATAAAGGTCCAGGCTTCTGGTGGTGTAATGTTTGAGATGTTTTTGTTGGAATACTTTGGCACACCTTAATACCAATTGTCGAGTCTCATTGCTTTATGAGCACAGTGTACCATCCTCTGGTGACTGGTTCCTGCAGAATAACGTTCCGAATAACAAAGCTACAATTATCTCGTGCTGGTTTCCTCAACATGACAATACATTTACTGTACTCGTACGGCCTCCACAGTCCCAAGATCTCAATCCATTAGAGAATATGCTTTTGGGTTTCAGTGGAATGAATCACAAATCTGTGTGATGCTATTATGAAATTGTGAACCAGACATTTCTGCAAAAATGTTTCCATCACCTTGTTGACTTGGTGCATTGAAGAGTTGAGGCCGTTTTGAAGACTTACCTGGTACTAGAAAAGTGTACCTAATAAAGCAGCCAGTGAGTTCATCTTCAAAAAAGGATGAGGTTCTTGTTCTGGGACTTCTTATAACTTTTTATATACTCATTATTCCAAAAGCAGATGCGCTCGGATTGTGTATGCGAGTTCTTTTACTGAATCTGTGTGTATACTGACTAATCTCTAAAGTTCCTGTTGTGACTTTTGTGGGCAGCTTAGACCAGCTACACACTTGACAAAATGAAAGAAGGAAAAAAAAAGCTTCTCACCGCTGAGACGGGTTATCTGCAGTGGCTGTTCTTGTATTATTCATAACTAATAGTTGGTGACAGACGAACTAGAAGTTATTTGTGTTAGACGACGTGTTGTTGATTGGCAGAGACTCTGAAGGGTCAAACTGTCTAAGCCTTGAGGCGTTGCTGTAAGCGATACGAGTGTTGCTTGGCTTGTAATTTGCACCCATTCTGTTCCAGGCTTTACAATCCCATGACCGGTATGCATCTCGTTTTCAGTTTGCGTTATACTGGAGTAATAAATGCTTGCTGGCCTCTACTCATTTGAGCCCGTGCTGTTACCTCCCAGTGAGTTCAGGCTTTGTTTAGTGGGGTTGCTTGCCTTCATGTATACACCATAAATCTGTTCAGTACTTTGGCTGATATTAGTCACCCAAGTTTAGAAGCTACTCTGTAAATTCAGTTGGGTATTTGGAGCTTGAATTGTGTAATACAGAAAACGTACAGAGACATTGACAGGATTTATGTGATGTGGGTGGAGTTATTCTGGATCAAGTATTAAATCTTAAAACGGTCTGGTGTGCGGCAGGTCTATGTAGAAAATGCCTTTCTGTGACGTAACACTTATCAAACTACTTGTTTTATTTGAATGTTTTGCAGATATCTAGTGGAGAACGTGTGTTACTTGACTCTCTGAACCTGGTGGTGTCGCTGCCTCTACTGTCGGACTGTTCTTCTGGACATGAAGAACGTTTGCTCCGTTTCCATGGACTGAGCTGCAGGGAACCATGAGGAGTCTGAATGGACATTCTGAAGTGACCATTTGGGTCCAGTAGCAGGAAGCGTGTACGTGTGTGTGTGTGTGTGTGTGTGTGTGTGCGTGTGCGCGCGTGTGTGTGCGCGCGCATGTGTGCGTGCGTGCCTCGGTGACTGCGTGAGTGAATGTGTGCCTGTTGCATGGGTGCGTGCGCGCATGTTATGTATGTATGTCTATGCAAGCGGGCACAACCTACCTGAATCGGTCGGTCAGGTGCTACGCTGAGGGCATCCCAACGAGTGGCATCACAAGGATTAACGCAAGGTGTTCTGGATGGTGAAGGCAGGAGGCTTCCTAAGGTCACAGAACAAAGTTTGTATATAAATCCCGTACTCCTCCGCCTCTCTTCCGAGCTCTGGGCCTTGTTTTGACGCCTCTCTGCTTTGCATGGCCGGCGAGTAACCGTGGAGAGGCCGGGGTATCACAAGCTTATGGATTTTGATAAGATAGGTGGAAGGGCAGAGGCTGAGGAAGCTAGGAGGATGTCTAAAACAGCCGGGGGCAGGACTGGGCACAGTAGCCGGGGCACAGGCACCAACTCTGGCGTGCTTATGGTTGGACCCAACTTTCGCGTAGGCAAGAAGATCGGCAGCGGCAACTTCGGCGAGCTGCGACTCGGCAAGAACCTCTACACCAACGAATATGTGGCGATTAAACTGGTAAGGGTAAATGCATTTCCTTTCTTGTTTTTATTAGTATTTTAATTAGCGAGGGTGTAACGATGCACTGCTCACAAATCAATGAACAATCCAGAGTTCACGATTCAGTTTTTTACATTTCTAAATTGTAAGCAATGCAAAACAATGCACATTTTCTTGAAGACGTTTTTAACCAAAAAAAAAAACCCTTTAGTCCCTTGCAGTTAAAACTAATGAGTAGAAGCTGGGGAATAAAATCGAAAATACAATTCTGTATTGTAGCGCCACCATTTGAATATTTCTGAAGAATAATCATTCAAAATAAATGTGTACTTTTCTCGCTAACGTGAACGCAGAGGATCTTCGGTCTGCTGCAGTTGAAAGAAATTAGAAGTGTATGGAAGCATGACATGACTTGTCTTAGATGGCCCAGTAAACAGAATGCATGTGACATTGTCTGTCTCTGCTGTTCACATTGTGACTTTTTTGCATTGTTACTCCCCTATAATGTAGTGCATTCTTGTGGTGATGCACATTAGCCCCATCTTTATTTATTGCTTGTTTCGCGGATCCGCCGACAATCACAATTTTTAAAAATTTTTTTTTTTTTTTTTTTGTATTTCGCGGATCCGCCGCAGTACCAATGGTAGAAATAAAAAACAAATTTATATATTTTTTTTTAGCTTTTTCTACCCTCCAGTGGAGAGCCAACGGTTTTTCTGTTTATTGAATTTTTTTTTTCCAGATTCACTTGAATTTAATTGTAGGTTAAATACATTTTATTTTTAAATAAAAATGTATTTTGATTTCTTCCTCCTTCCTTGTACTGATTCCACATAGTCCTTGAGAAATTGAAAAGTGCTGAAAAAAAAAAAAGTCCCTCCTCAGTAGATTCTTAAGTAAGGACATCCGAGGAACAAGCAATTAAAAAGTCTGGCTTTAATAGTGTTTTGCTGATTTCAAGTCTCATTTAAATCAGTTCTTTTGACACAAATGGCGTGCAAATCTGTGCAATTCAGGAGAAATGTTAGCCTGCAAATATAAGATTTGTTGTTGTTGTTGTTATTAATGTTGTTGGTGTCTGTTTTTAAAGAACGCTTGTTGAACCCAGTTCAAAAACCCTTTTATTGTCTATAGGAGCAGGTCTTGTTTAGGCAGGTTTTTCAGGTAGTACATACTGTATATGCATGGCCTCTTTGTGTTGTAAATGGACAATAGGCAATAGAAACAGTGTTTACTGTGTACGTGACTCACCGATTCCTTTCCTCTCTTTGTTAATACGTGCTTAAAGTGGAAGGGATGGAGGAACAGCTTTGCCTGCTCAGCACACAAGCTCGGTTCCTCATTGGCCGGTTGTTGCGCCTGCATTTGAGCCACCTGTACGCCTCTTGTGTTTCAGTTTGTGATTCTGCTTTTGAACTGTTATTCCACTTCCACTTTAGCATGCATTAAAAGTCTACACCCTCTGTCTATGACTGTACGTCACCAAGATATTAAAATCTCACTGTACTAGTCATCTATTTCATTTATTTTGAATTTTATTACTCATTTCAATTTTATTGTTGATTTTAAATGATATAATTTGCTTAATTTTACTATTACTACAACGTAATTATTCAATTAACATCTAAGCCACCCATGGGAACGGGCCCCTTTTTGAATCTTGGTCCTTTTTTTCCTAGGTTTCTTCCTTCTTTATTCAGTGAGGTTTTTTTTCCTTTCTACTGTCACCCTAGGCTTGCTCAATTTGGGATTGGCCTTTAAAGATGATATAATAATATAATATTGTAAAGCTGCTTTGAGAAAATGCACCATTGTAAAAAGCGCTATAGAAATAAATTGACTGGATTAGTGGAAGTGACATTATTTTGCTGTCCGTTTACTTGAGTGCTTTAACGTGCTCTTAATAGTCCGATCATAAGCGGATTATTCAGGTGGTCATGTCATATAAGACCTCTTTATTTTAGGTCAGATTGCATAGAGAAATCTGAACGCAAGCTGGAGCTGGACTTTCAGAGCACTGAATTCAATCGGTTTTCTCAGGCTGTTCATGTACACAAATGTAACCTGGTAGAGCTGTTTTGTAAGCAGCAAACGTTGCCAGGTTTGCCAATTCTATGCGCCTATATGCTTATTTTTGTATAAAGTCACTTATAAACATTGGTCACTACAGATTTAAGGTTTTTGGGACTTATTTCTACAGTGGAGTTGCTATTTGTTGGGCTTGGTTCCTGATCCTGTCTCCAGTAGTCTTGTGATTAGGTTTTGTTCAAACTCTAAAGTAAGAATAATAACAATGTCAGCTTGCACATCGCTACAACAACAAAGAAAATCTCTAAGAAAGGTTTTCAGGACCTTATTGAGTCTATGCCATGAAGAATTAAGGCACTTGTGTTGAAAAAAAGACGGTCCATCCAGGTACTGGCAAAGTAAGGTGTACCTAATAAAGTGGCCGGCGAGTGAAGCGTTCCCTAATTCCGAGGCTGTGGCACAGTTTGTTTAGCCAGTTTTAAGTTTCAAAGTGCAAATATATTGCTCACAAAAATGAGGGGATATTTCATTATGGGAGATTTCATTTTGAATTATCCCTCCCTAATTTTTTAAACAGTATACTTATGATGTTGCCATTTTTTTTAATGGAATAACTGGCTTCCTTAAGCCTTTCTACTTTAACAAGGAATGATGGGTAAAGGAAAGATCAGGAATTTAGAACTTAATAACATTTACCGTTGGGCACATTATTGCACCGCGTAAATTAGGAAAATAAATGTGACTACTTATGTGGCTTTGGCAATGTTTATAGGGTCCCAGTCAAACAAGACTGTCTAAGAAGCAGGTCTTTTTCTGAGGCGTCACTGCTGTGGAGAAGCACTGCTAATCTTGAGTAAGGAGTTCAGTGAACAGGAGCGTGTTTCCGCCGCCCTGAAACAGTAATTATTATAGCTCCACGGAACAGAGACTAAGGCTGGGCTTGAAATGCACTTTTGTGACCTTGTGTTGTTTGATTATAGTGAGGAAGCAGATCTGCTCTCCAAGGCTTAAACTCATGCTCTGATACATGAGCATGAATGACAAAGGCTTTGAGGAAATAGGTGTCTAAAATCTGGTTTTGTCTCCGGGAAGCTCATCCCTGCTCAACTAAATGACTAAACTTGGCTACATGCTATGAGATGCTGGATTTTACTATTCCTTCTGTCTATTGAGCTTTCTTCATCAATGATTGGCTGCCATGCACCGTGTGTTTACAGGGTGGGGGGGCCTGACCTTACTCGAAATTTTTCCAGGCAACTATTCTAAGTTAATAAACTTTAAAGGGCCACTTAATATTTTATTACTAGGTGTACTTTATTGGACTCCATAAAAAAACTGTCTTGTGTTCTGGGAAACCAGAGAACTTGGCATTAGAGCAGGATTTTCACTGATAGCGCCTGCTCTTACACGGACACACGTTTAAGGATTCAGCCTACCCAAAGGAGATGTGAAAGTTTCCATCAGGATCATTCTCTGGCTAGCTCTGTAACAGATTTCTTCTGTGTCAAACACCAACAACTGTTGTTAGTTACTGACTTTCATACTGCCTTTGTTATTACTTGGCGTAACTGACGTGTTGATCCATATGCATTATCTTAGGGCTGGGCAAACCAGCAGTAATATCAGATCTTTTTTTTTTTTTTTTTTAGGCGGGACCATGATCCAAGATAATATCCAGATTATACTTTTGTATTATGTTTTATTTAATACATTTTTTAAAATCTATGTTGCAATAAATGAACCAAACTTTTTTTTTTTTTTTTTCTCCCAATTGTCATTTTTTCTTTTTCACAATACATTTACCAACATCAAAAAACAACAATGGGATGGAGGGGGAAAAAGTACATAAATAAAACAGTGACTAAATAAATGCCAAAGCAATTATATATCCATTTCATCAGGTTATAAGTAAATAAATAAATATAAAGAGACAATTTCTGTGGCCTTAATCTAGTCAAACAGATAAAAATGTGGTCAAGAACGCATCCTGTTTATTCTTTAAGTAATAAGTATGTTGTTCTGAAAGTAAAGTTTCCTACAAGATGTTTTGACACAGTTTCAAAGTAGGAGGTGTTTGTTGAATCCACTTAAGCAAGATCCATTTCTTGGCAGTGTTTGATATCAGGCCAATCCTCTGGGTAGACATCGAACCAAACTAATTTTTGAACTAGTCAAATTGAACACTATGTAGCAGACGTTTACAAATAACAACAACGACGATGATGACGACGACGGATTGGTTTCTGTGGTCTCACTTGTGCATTTTGTGAACATCAGAGGAATTGCCGTTAGGGCTGCAACAACGAATCGATAAAATTGACTATTAAACGTGTTGGCAACAAATTTCATAATCGATTCATTGTGTTACATGATTTATGTCTTACTCGCCTTTACATATCCGCTTAAGTCACCTGCGGCGCTTCATCAACGCTGGAAAAAAATAAATAAGAACGACTTGAACGGAGCGACACGGACATTTCTAAATAAATTTAACATTTGTGGAATGTATTAACTTCTTAAAGAAACACGACCGACGCAGAGAAGAAGGTTCGGCTGAAATCTTCAAAAGTGTGGGAGCACTTCACTCTTCACACCACTAAAAAAGATGTAACATGCACATTTTGCAAAAGTGATTTAACTTGGCATGGGAGCAAACGGTGATGATACAGAACCTTAAACATGTTGGAGTAACTGATGAGGAAGACGGGAGCTTAACAGCAGGGTAAGAGTCACTATAGTAGAGTTTGTTCTGTTTTGAAGTGAGGAAACATAACGGTGCATTCACACTGTATACTGGCATAACACGATTCATCGGAAAAATAACCAAACGATTAATCGATTATTAAAATAATTGTTAGTTGCAGCCCTAATTGCCGTGTTAAATTGTGATTTAGTAAAACGTAACGAGCATCAACTATTCATTTGTTCATTCAATTCATTCATTCAAGTAAATTAAAACCCTTGTGACTGGCTGTTTTTTGTCATGTACTTGGACAGGTAAAATGCCATAACGTTTGTTTTCTTCTTATTTACCACTGAAGTTTTGTTTGTTGGTTTTTTTTTTTTGGGGGGGACTTTTTGGGGTGCTTTCTTTTATTGTTGGTAAGCAGGTTTTGTTGCCTTTTCACCAGGCATGACAATTTCTTTTTTCTTAAGCGTTTAGAAAAAAACATCAAATTTTTATAGATTGGTGGTGTTAGTATTTTGACACTGCTTGTTGACTTACTCATTATTGATAATGTTTTCTTAAATGCGGTGAAAAAAAAACTGGAAACATCTGAAAATATTTAGCAGAGAGAAGTACTTGAAACCCATGCTAAATTTGATTAACTACGGTTTTTGTTCTACAAATTAAAGGCGTGTTAAGTCAACAAGAGTTTGACAAACCTCTATGGACTTTCTAAAGTTGACAAAATGACTTTTTGGAAGCAGAAACCTATGAAGTTGTCATACTGAATATCTGGAGTATCAGCACATCCCATTCTACTGCCACTGCTTGTCTCTGTGGCGAATCCAGAAATGTATACCTGTGTGATATTATTGTGTTACAAGTGAATGTTGCTGGCGTACAGTGGGTACGGAAAGTATTCAGACCCCTTTTACATTTTTCACTCTTTGTTTTTCTTTGTAGCCATTTGCAAACAATCAAAAAAGTTGATTTAATTTCTTATTAATGTACACTCAGCATCCCATCTTGACAGAGAAAAAACAGATGTAGAGATTTTTGTAAATGTATTAAAAAAGAAAAACTGAAATGTCACATGGTCATAAGTATTCAGACCCTTTGCTGTGACGCAAATTTAACTCACAAGCTGTGCATTTTTTAAATTCTTCTTGAGATGGTTCTATTCCTTCATTGGAGTTTAATTGAACTGACTGGACTTGATTAGGAACGGCACACACCTGTCTATATAAAACCTCACAGCTTACAGTGCATGTCAATACAAATGAGAATCATAAGGTCTGACCAAGGAACTCAGATACAGAATTGTGGCAAGGCATAGATCTGGCCACGGTTACAAAAAAGTTTCTGCAACACTCAAGGTTCCTAAGAGCCCAGTGGCCTCCATAATCCTTAAATAGAAGACGTTTGGGATGGCCAGAACTCATTCTAGACTTGGCCGTCCAGCCAAACGGAGCAATCATGGGAAAAGAGCCCTGGTGAGAGAGGTAAAGAACAACCCAAAGATCACTGCGGCTGAGCTCTAGAGATGCAGTAGGGAGATGGGAGAAAGTTCCACAAAGTCAACTATCACTGCAGCTCTCCACCAGTCAGCGTTTTATGGCAGAGTCTCCCTCTCTGTCTCCCTCTCTGTCTCCCTCTCTGTCTCCCTCTCTGTCTCCCTCTCTGTCTCCCTCTCTGTCTCCCTCTCTGTCTC
>JAVSBV010000113.1:7723965-7753474 GCA_033117975.1 Parotocinclus spilosoma
TACTCCGGTTTCCTCCCACAGTCCAAAGACATGTTAGGTGAATTGGTGTCTCTAAATTGTCATTGACTTGTGTATGTGTGACTGGTCTTGGATTGAACTTGTGTGTGGATCTAACCTTGTGCGTATCGCTGGGTGACCACTGATGTCGATAAGTGACGTTAAAGAAGCCAAATAAATAAATAAATATTTTTATTGTGACACAAAGCTAACCTTTTTTTTCCCCACACACTTGCTTACCTGTGCATATTCTACTTCAACCCTTACAGTAAATCTGTGATATCAGCTGAACAACGAGATGTTACAGAACGATACATCACATTACAATGATCTGGAGAACACAGGAGTGGCTGTTATCAGCCTTATTGAGAGCAGTAAAGCTGAGGATGCTCTTCGAGTGGTGAGGGAAAAGCAGCAGGCCCTCTTTGACCACCACATGGATACCAAGAAAGCAGTCACCCAACTTTTAAACAGTAAGTGATGAGCATGCACCCTCCATCTGTCTGTAACTGCTATGAAAATGACTTCAAATACATTCCTTGTATTATTACTCAACACACACCAGGGCACTAATACCGCCTGCTCCTGTGTGTTTAAATTATTATTAGAAATGTAATAGTTGGGTAAAGCAGGACCAACAGGCTGATTTGTGTGAACCCTTGCTAACAAGATGCATGAACCTCGATGTGATTTTATACCTGCAAACATCAGGAATATTGAAGCATTTTATGTTTAAGGCAGCTGGTAGTAGCGCTTCACTTTTAACCAATCATTTTTTGCAAAGCCAAAATATAGTGGGGGAAATATGATGGAAAACATTGTTGGATATGTTTCAAAGACATAATCTTCCAAAATAAATAATGGACAAATGTAAGAATATGTGTGAGTTTGACAAGTTTTGATTAGAGGATACCACAGAAGTTTTGATCAGGAGTTCAGCGATTGGAATTGGTATTGAATCACTGGAATTGGTATCCCTATTTATGATCAAACCAGTCTATGAGGTTGTTCTCACCTGAGCATCGTTCTATGGTCGACCATCAAAACCATGACAAATTGTATTATAATAAATTATTAAAATGTCATTGTGATAAGAAGCACTCAGAAGTCATTTCGTGGTTAAAAACCAGGTGCAAAGCAGCCTCTCTCATAGTATGTCCTTTTGCTCTGGCTCTGTAGGCTTGGTGCAGTATGAGGAGGATGTTGGTCAGAAGCTTTTAGACCTCGAGAATCAGAAGAGCCAGATGATGTGGGAGCTGGAGAAAGTGGAGCAGGAGATGCAACAGAGTCTGGCAAAGAGCCACACCCTGGACTCAGAGATAGAGTATCCTCCAGTCTAGCTGCATGCTGTACCTTCCTGTATAAACAGCACATGCTGTCCATGACTTACATCATGTTGTGGTTTTACTGCAGGAAGCCTCCAGGGCCCCAGTTATGATCTACACAGAGAGAACTACGACAAAGACTGGTCATTAAACCAGTTTACAAACTACCTAATCCTAAACTGAAAATCATGTAAAGATCCCAAAATATTCTAAAATATTGTAACACTGGCAGAATGTCAAAAAGATTATACATTTATTGCCCAATCTGCTTATCGTAGTCAGAGATGCAAGAGACACGGTGTCCAACCGGTGACACAGGGCATAAGGCAGGAGCAACCCTAGGGGAGTCCAGACACAGGGCGGGGAATCCACACAGGCCGGATCCTAGGAGCAGTTAGGATCAAACTGCAGATCGCGGAACTGTGAGGTGGCAGTGCCAACCACTGCACCACCTGCTGCCAACAGAGGCTATACAGGATTTAAGATGAATTAAGTGTGTGAAAAATGTTATACTAGGTCAGTTATTTTGCATATTTACAGATGGAAAGAGGATGTAAACCTCTAGGATTAGCAGTGAAATAATTTATGATGCACATGCCCTGTACAGAGCGCCTATCCTTCACTGAGGACTCGGAATGGGTTGCCGTTCCAGGTATGCTGTTTGTACTGTTACTAGTTGCTCTTATGCCTTTACTAGCAATATCAATCGCCGTGTGAACCTGCAGCTTTATAATTCACTCATGACTCCAAACCACATTTTAATGATGATAAATGCTTATTGGTCTTCACAATTATGTTAGCACAGCTGCAACCTGTTATTTATTTATTTTTTATAAACGAATTGTTTTTCTTAAGTTGCAGCGTATGTAGTGCTCTGTTCTGTATTTAAATAGCAGAAATTGAAACACCTGCACGGTGCACATCACATGCTTACAGAATTGAAATTCATACCTTGGTTGATTTAACCAATAATCTCTATATTTCATCCAAAGATGTTCTACTGCCTTTAGTGCAGAGCAAAACTGGGAAGAGCCAAGATATATAACTGCACAAGATGTGGAAAAGAATGGAGGATTATTTAGTTACGGCCAGACTTTTTTTTTTTTATTGCTTGTTTTGCGGATCCGCCGACGATCATATTTAAAGAATACAAAAAATAAAAAATATATATATATGATAATTGTTTTGGATTTCTCGAATCCACAGCAGCACCAATGGTTAAAATTAAAAATATATACATATGTATATGTATATGAGAGCCAATGATTTTCTTGTGTTCATTAATTTTTTTTCCAGATCACTTTAATTTTATTGTAGATTAAATCAATTTTATTTTAAAATAAAAAAAAAATATCCTCGAGAAATTGAAAAGTGCTGAAAAATAAGGATTTATTTTTATTTTTTCCTCCCTCCTCAGTAGATTCTTAAGTAGGGACATCCGAGGAACAAGCAATTAAAAAAGTCTGGCCTAAAAGTCTAAATTATGACTCATGAACGGTACCAAATCCAGTATATAGAAATTATATCTTGTTCTATATATGTAGTATATTTTGTGTAATGATGTAATCGGGTCCAATTTACTAAATGAATTGGATGTTTTTTGGTCCTGTAGATTGCTGTTCTGTACATGTGCACCCGTCTGATGGTCAACCTCTCTCAGACCTACATCTCCATGTACCTGATCAACTCTTTAGCCCTGCCTAAGGTGAGGACTGAGTTATATTAATTCAGCAAGCTTGTCTAATAATCTGAATCTAAATGAAGGACATTATGAATAGGACATTCTGTGAATAACTCATCTGTCTCCAGAACTACATTGCCACCATTCCCCTGGTCATGTATGTAAGTGGCTTCCTGTCCTCTTTGGTCATGAAGCCTGTCAGCAAATCCATCGGCACTAGGGTAGGTAAAAGTTTGTGAACCTTATTCACTGGAAAGCTCAGCACCTTACTGGTCATGTTCTTGCTTGCTTGTTAGCTCACATTGGGACTAGGGACTCAGTTGATGTGTTTAGAGACTTTTTTTGAGATGTGTGTACGACATTCCGGTACTTAATTGCATCAAGCTGTTAATGGAATTAGTAAGTGTTTGTGACTGTCCTATTGTAAGTAGTACTCCGTACAGTTTCTCTAACCTAGAATTATATACAATGGTTCACATTCTCATGTGGCCTTAAACTGGATTAGGTAGATATGAAATTGATTAATGTTTTAGTAACTAAAAGTGCATCTTTCCTCTCAGATGACATATCTGCTGGGCCTTTTGCCCATCCTGGCATTTTCCACGTGGGTGCTTCTGGATGTGAACATGGGTGTTCGGGTGTATGGTGCTGCAGTGCTGCTTGGAGCTGGGTCGGCTGCCTGTTTGGTCATGTCACTGTCCATGACTGCCAATCTGATTGGAGATCAGACAGTAAGTTAGGCTCTGTCTTGATCCCATAATACATGTACAACTCTAAATAAAAAAAAGTCGAGACTGTATGGACATTGCAAAAGAAGTTACATGCCCTTGCATTTACTTTTATTTCATTGCAGACAGTATGAGATATTTCATGTTTTTGCTGCTAATAAACATCCATTTCTGCAATTTAGTACTAGCAGTTTACTACTTTGTAATGCTTTTTTTTCCTTTTTACCACATTTAAAAGATATTTTGGCACAGAGCATACCAAGCGTTTTAGTGTATCAGGTGCTATGCTGTCCTGTTCCTCCTGCAAACACGACTGAAGTTGTGCAACAGCTTGGGGTCATTGTTTTTTTTTTCTTTCAAAAGTCTCCACACCTTTTTAACTGGGGACAGGTCAGAACTTCACCCAGGCCAGTCCAGTACCCAGACGCGTTGCCTCTTCTGTACATGGTTAAAATAAGGCTTCATTTTAGCGCAGTAAAGTTTTAAGTGGCATTTATGAATGTAACTCTGTTTAATAAAGGTTTGATAAAGTAATCCCTTACCCATGTGGTTCTATCAGCGATTGCTGAACGTTCATGATGTAGTGATCAAAAATCACATGCGTTCATTTTATGCACCTTTAGATTCCTTGAATCGTTTAATGAGTTTATGCACTGTAAAGGGAGAAATATGTAAATCCCTTCTAAGCATATTTTTTATTGTTAACATTTTAATACATTTACTGTGCATTTATTGACAAACTGAAGATCCCCTGACCATCTTTGCTCCTCATAGCCGTTGGTGAATACTAATTTTTACCAAATTATGATTTCCAATTATAATACCAAATTATACTATCACCTGCTTGAAATCACAATTATTATTTTTTACCTCATTACTAGCCCTAAATTTCCCCATCCCAACTTTTTTGAACGTGTTGCAGACCTGAAATGCAGGATTGGATGTTTATTAACAACTGAAGTTGCCTCGAAAAAATAGCTTGTGTTCATTCTGTCTGCAGTGAATAGTCAATATATAAATAGTAATTGAAAGAAACACTGCAATTTTTTTGTTTGCATTTTCCATACCGTCACACTTTTTCTGATTTGGGCTTGTACAATGAGAGTCAATTTTTAAACTATTGTTTAAGATTGGAGTGTTATTATCAGTGCTGAATTGTTGTTTGTTGATTTAATCTGCATGTAACTAGTCGTTAACTCTATCAGGCATCGTAAACTAACATTCTCTCAAACCTCTTTTGACAGCAAAGCGGGGCTTTTGTGTACGGAGCCATGAGCTTTACAGACAAGGTGGCTAACGGCCTGGCTGTGATGCTTATCCAGGGCTTGTACCCCTGTCCGTAAGTAGTCTGAATGAAGTGTTTAAAAACAAACAAACCACAAGATCATCTTCTATAGGCTATAGTGTTTAGTGTAACCTCACCTTACACTTGAGCAATAGAAACATCTTGCAGTTTCAAGCTGACCCTTGTACAACAACCCATGTCTGTAGAAGCTTGATCAGGAATAGCCTTTTTGAAAGTAAAGGCTTCTTTTTCTGAAGGAGAACAGGGCGAAAAAGCTAGGATATGCTAAAGCTCACACAATGAAGATCAGTGGAAAAGAGGATTACGGAGTGACAAATCCAAGTTTGACATTTTTGGGTCCAGTTGCTGGGCTTATTCTTCATGACAGGCTGAGAAGTGCGTCAATCTGGTGGGCGTCTCCTTCAGAAAGAGTTGAGCCGGATGAGGTGGTTAGACGTCTCACATGGACGGAGGGATTATACGTCTGGGAATCCCCCCTTGAGGAGCTCGAATTTGTGGCCAGGGATAGAGAAGACCTTCTCAGAAAACACAAAATAATATATTTCTCTCTGCAATATGCTTTGATCTTTGTACTTCAGTGTTGTGTGGTTTGTGTTTGCAGCACGGTGGTTTGCTGCAGCGATTGTGTTTGGTTCTACCACTGGATCATGGTGTCAGTAACTGGGGGCATGGCTCTCATTGCTACACTCTGTCTCGTTTCCCTGCTCATCTGGCCAATCAAGATTCGTCAATGTGAGTTTAAAAACAGTCAAATCACTATTGGAAAGTTCTCATTTTTAAATTGTCTCGTTTTTGTAGTCGTCCTGGTAACAGAGACGTCACATTCTTATTTGTGTTTGCCTTACATTCACGCGAACTCACATCTTTTCTAGATTAGAGAAACTAGCAGGAAACCGTAATGCTGGACAGGTAAAGTGTAAACTCTATGGATGCATGGACTTAGCAGAAAAGCTAAGCTAAACAGAGACATGCACTAAACTAGCCTAGAGAAAGTGAATAAATGTTTACAATGTGCTGAATTGGGTTTGTCTAGAATTATTAGGCTAATGTAATAACCATAAAGTAATGATACAGCTCTGGAAGAATAATAATAAATAATAAATAGGAGTATAATAATATAAGTATAGTGTATATAGTATATAGTATAGTATATAGTATAATAAATAATAAATAGGAGTCCACTGCAAAATGACCAGTTTCTCTGGTTTTATTAGTTGTTGGTACCGTATTAGTGAGTGTGCTCGAGTAAAATGTTACACTTTTGTTTTATTCTATTAATTACTGACACAGTTCCAAATAAAAATATTTTTTGCAGCGACTCTGTGACGAATATGTTAACATTTACATTTATGGTATTTAGTAGACACCCTTATCCAGAGTGACTTGCATCTGATACAGTCTTTTAATTCAAGCAGTTGTGGGTTAAGGGTCTTGCACAAGAGAAAAGGAAGAAAGCTATAATTTATGTCCATTTTTGGCAATAAAGATTTGCAATAAATCACTTTATTCTTTTTTGTGTGCGTGTGCGTGTGCGTGTGCGTGTGTGTGTGTTGCTTGTGTGTTTTTTAATGATTGTATAGGCTAGGAAATGAGCAGCTTTTCTTAGATACTTATAAAGGGGCTCCAAGGAAAGAAAGCACCTGGACCAGTACCTCATTGAGCAGAATGGGGTGAATGGAATCCCAGATTTTTAAATAACACTGTCATTTTTTTCCAGAGCTGTGTAGTAAAAACAAACTAAAAGATGCTTATGGCTACCAGATTACATCTAAAACAGAATAAATGTCCATCATGTGCATTTCATTTAATCTTTAAATAAATATATTTGGCTTTAGTTCATTGTACATGTCTCTGCTAGTGCTGCAGGTCCATGCTGTTGGGTTTTGCCTACTGGTTTTGCAGATTACATTATAAGAAAACGTTTCTGAACCCTTTGGAATCCCCTGGGTTTTTGCATTTTCTCAAATTGTGATTAGACGAGAAACGTGAGATAGCACCTGCTGTTTCCAATAAAAAGTCCCTAAATGAATGAGCATTTTGAATTAAAAAATGCCTTGATTCTGACAATGGCTTTGTTCATTTTTTGTAATAGCTTCGTTTGCTGAATGACTTCTAGTGAATAAAGCCCAGTTTTAGACACAGCTAAGATATCTGAAGGGTTCAAAAACTTGTGCTGGCTTTAACATTCTTTGCTTGTTTGCCCTTGCATGAACTTGTCTGTTAAATTACAAACGAATGACAATTTCCTTTTGGAGTTGTTTGGTAATGATGTGTGGCCTAACCTGCTGGCTGTGCTGTAAAAATTAGAAAGTTTGGGCACCCCAGGGCACATGACATATGGTGACATTAATAAACTCCTCCCACAGCACATGCACACATATGTGTTTTAGCCCTGCTTTTCCTGGTCACAGGGGCTTGGTGCCAGTCCATCACCAGTTCATCACAGGGCTGGCAGAGATCATTGTTGCCACAACAGGGGATGATCTCGGAATGACCTTCCCTCCCTCAGACACATGAGAGCATGTGATGCCAAACCTGCCTGGAAGGCACTGCCAGGGCCTGAACCTGGGTCACTATGGTGGTGGTCTTTGACCACTGTGCCAACTACATCTTAATTATTCATTGCATTTTAATAATAGTTGTTATTGTCAGGGTTGTGGAGACTCTAGCCCCAATGTTTGTTTATTTCTTTATTTCACGTCACATCAGCATCAATGGCTATTCAGTACAGAAGGAAGGTTATATCGACACTTCTCAGACACATTCCCACTGTGCCAATTTAGAGAACACAAGGCAAAGGTTTGAGCATGACCTCCCTCAGACTCCCACAGTCATGTTTTGATGGACGCTTGGCTCGGCTGAAGGCAATGCCGAGACTCAGACCTGGCTTACTAATGCATTAAATATTAAACTGCTTCTCCAAACAATGTCCACCCGAGCAACATTTGTTCACTTTAACAGCCGAGACCTTAAAAATTAGAAGGGGTCCTATAAGAAGAGGCATTATGATAATGTCTGGCCAACGTCCATTTTGGTCAACGCCTTGTTTCACAGAAGGTACTGTCAATGTTAAATGGTACATACCTGTAAACTCTAGAGTCTGGCATGTGCATAAGATTACAGTGGAACCTCAGAACTCCAACGGCTTTTCACTCGAACAATTCCGAGATCAAACAGTATATTTCAATCTTTTTGTTCTCAAATTCAATCAAAGTTTCAACCTTGACCAAGGGCATCGTAATTAAAAACACTCAATGGTACAAACTTCGAATCATGATGCACATGAATCAGTCCAGTCAATGGAACTAATGCCAATGTCCATAAAACCCAAACCAAGACGAATTAAGGTATGACTATAGACATTTATATAATAGGTATTATACTTGTATTATGTAATTGTATTATTATATTATGTCTATGTTTTTATATCAGTCTGTGGGTGTGATTTAATACACTTCCTTGGTTTTGGTTCTGCTGTTTCATGTTATATTTCACCTATTTAATGTATTTATTGATTATTTATTATATATTATATATTATTTATTTATTGAGTATTACATAGCTTTGCCTTTTAATTGGTAATTACATATGAATATAGACATGAAAAACAATCATGTTGCGGTCGGGAACGGATGAATCATTTATATGTGTACATTACTTTCGACTTCAAACAAATAAGAATTCGATTGGGCTTCTGAAAGCACTTAAGTTTGAATTCTGAGGTGCCACCGTATTTGTGTATTAAAATTGATGGAGGTAAGAATGTCCTGTAAAAAAATTGTAAATACTACAAAAACATACTGGGGTTCAATCGGATGTGTTCCTTCCATTATTTGCTGAAATATGAAAAAGGGATCCGTCCTCTTAGGGTGGCCTAGATGTTAAATAAATAATTAAGTTGTAGTAATAGTACAATTAAGTAAATGATACAATTTAGATCATTAATAAAATTTAAATTAGTACTAAAATTCTAAATAAATAACGAAACAGATTTTAAAATGAGTCCTCAGCGGTAAGGCACATCGCTATTTGAGCACAGAATTGGAGCTTCCATCATTTGCAGAAATATGTTACTGAGTATTTTTCTGAAATGCAGGTCTAAATGCAAAGATTGCAGAAGCTCATCAGGAACAGGAGTATACATGCGACCAGAAAACCCCAGCGTACTCTGTGTCAAGTGACTGTGGACAGAGCAGAGAGGGCATCCTCACACCAACTCTTTGGCAATAAGAGACACTATCACAGCGACTACAACTATCATGAGTAACGTTTGTTCTTTATTTAGCAGGGATTTTTAAGATTCTTTGTTTATAATGGCCGTCATGACATCACTTGCATATGGGATTACTTCTGAAGCAAACACCAAGTCGGTATGATCTTTGCCAGTGTCTGTACCCTTTATAATAAGAACGATGTAAGCACATCTTCAGGTTGGTAGTACAGTACAGTAGTAATAAAAGAAGTTGGGCTGAACACTTGACTCTCAGTATGCCACTTTCATAGGTTTACACATCCAGCAAGTCACTTAATCCACAGTGTGCTCTGCCCTCCTGAAATAAGCTCTTAAAATAATAGTTCCCCAATCTTAATGATGATCTTGGCTGGCTTGCAGAGGTCTGACCTTAAATCCATCAGACACATTTGATATGAACTACAATGGCAATTGTGAGCAGGACTTATTGTCCAACAACAGCGACCTGACAGCCAGTTCCAAAATATGCTGGAAATATCTCACAGGAGTGAGATCTGTTATAGAGCCAAAGTGGAATAAAGATCATACTGATTCCCAATGTTTTTTTTTTTTGTTTTGTTTTTTTATGGAATTGGGTATAGCTATATGATGTGCCTATACATGTAAATAAAACACATTATACAACACTACTGTTTTACAATCATTCTGTTACGAAGAGCCAAATCTGATAATGGACCAACCTACACATATGAGGTCACGACTACAGATGCATAAATGTTTGTGGAACCTTTTTGGGATGAACTGTGCTCATCGCGTGCCACATTCGAGTCATACGTACAAGTGCTCCCCAATTTAAGATTAAGATTACGTTCTAACACACACATGGTAAACTGAGAAAACTGTGCCAGCTTTCTTGTTTACTTACTCTTTTATTATGTATTAGAATACACTGTGATTTTTGTTCTCAGTTATGAACCTCTACTTACAGCTTGAGAAAGCTTGGTAAAAGGGGTTGTGCCCAGGACTGGCTTCGGGGGGTACCCCCACTGATTTTTCATTTTTAATTGAAAACAAGTTGACAATGTTTCTGCAAATAACCTCGGGATGTCCAGTAGTGCAAATGTGACAAAAACAAGAATCCATATTTAACATGTAAGAGTTTGGGCAATATTCAAGTGTTTTCTGTAAGCTCTTGGCAGAAATGTCTAAAATATCAACATTTCATTTGAGCAGACATGCCTAGGATTTTGATTTTGACTCCATGCCCACACTCCTTGTGTGAAAAGACATTTAAAATTAGTCCTTGTGCAGGGAGAGGTGGCCGCTTATACGATCATCCCAGCCTTGTGAGTCTTTGTTCCTGATCAGAGCATACTTGCATCATGTCCTCTGAGGTTATACAGTACTCTGCAAAGGGCCACAATTAGATGTGTTGTTTAACAATGGTAATATGACCATAAATAACGTGGTGTTGAGGATTAGTCTCACAAATGTCAAATTTGGTTTTGCTCTGTACTCTATAATTCTCTTTTACTGAATCATTGTACAGTCGAGACTGGAGCTACCTTTCTGTGGACCTTCTGCATTCATTTACCTCAAAGTATAATTAAACACATGCACTGTCACATAAAAGACAGTTTCTCACTCCTCTAGTTTCTCACTTCATGTGTTGCAGATGAAGTGAGTGCAGAAACTGTGAAATCAGATTTTATCTCTCTCTGGAGCTGCACGGTCAAAGTCAAATTTATTTCTATAGCGCTTTTTACAATGGAGTATTGTCTCAAAACAGCTTTACAGTATTATACTATATTAATAGACCAATCATAAATTAAGCAAGCCTAGGGCAACAGTCTAAAGGAACAACTACCCGGAATATAGAAGGAAGAAATCCTAGGAGGACCAAGACTCAAAAAGGGATCCGTCCTCTTAGGGTGGCCTAGATGTTAAATAAATAATTAAGTTTTAGTAATAGTACAATTGAGTAAATTATACAATTTAGATCAATAATACAATTTAAATTAGTAATAACATTCAAAATAAATAACGAAAAATGAGTCCTCAACGGTAAGTTATTGGAGGCACATCTCTATTTGAGCACAGAATTAATATTAAAACTCTATTAAAACACAGAATAAACATGGTAAATCAGCAGGAGTGCATCTTTCTGGTTAAAAGTGATCGTTTTTCACAACCTGCTCACTTCTGAAATACTTGGTTATATCATTAAAACACCAGTAAATGCCACATAAAATACAGTTTCTTATATATATATATACACACACACACACACACACACACACACACACACACATTGAGAGAGAGATACAGGGCAGCTCCAACAATGTCCATATATTAAATTAGTTAAGAAGGTTTATCATCATAAAAGTTTTGCATCCGAGCAGGGCAAACACAAAAGTGCACCATCCAATAAACAGCTAAATGTTTTCTGCCTACACTCCATTAACTGCCAGCGAAACTTGTGTAACCAGACCATGGGCGATTGCTTCAAAATTACACAGGAAGCACAGCTTTCCCCACACTTTCATTAAAATGCAACAATGAAATAAAACGACCAATGTATCTATATTGTCTTTAATTACAACTCCAAATCAGAAAAATCTGGGACATTCTGAAAATTGCTGAAATAAAAAACCCAAGCAGGAATAGGAGAATGTGTGCTGTAGCTTCTCTGATCAGTAAGGGATGGAAAACCTGTTGTTGATAGTTGATAGTATTGCTAAGAGTATAAATAAAACATAATATATGCTAGGCAAGGAATGCTGAGAATTGGAAGATTAGTATCTAAGAAATGGCGCCCCCAACCCCCACCCTCAGTGACCACAGGTTGGGAACCGTGGTGCTAAGGGACCACAAACTGCATCCCATGTGCATCTGCATGTGTGTGGAAAACTAAACTCAGACACACAATGATGAGATACAACCCAAAGTTCTTTGTTTTCACAGTGCATGAATCCCATCTAGACACTACCTTTTATCTGTAAGACTTGTTAACTGTCTCTCTTAAAGCCCTTTCTCCTATGCCGGCTACAGATTAGCGTTTATTAGAGGGCTCATCTACTCTGCCTTTGTCCCTCCCATTTCCAAAAAATGTAGGAGGAGGAGCATGCTGGAGAAAATACATTACACTGTTAAAAATGAACTCCAATGGATGTGAGCAGGAATTACAACTATGCCTAAGGGTCTTAATCAGTAAGAACTCTCACCAAATAGAAGACTTTCATAACTGTTGCTCTTTTTTCAAAGTGTGGTGTCCTGCAAAAGCTACACCAAAAGCACAAAGTCCTGTGTCAAGATGAATCCCAGCTAAGGACCGGTAGAAATCCTTTGGAACTTCAGAAAGTCAAAAGTGTTTATGGAAGCACTCCACAGTAGAAACCACTGCCCTCCAAAAACATTACAGTATGTCTTGTTTGCAGCAATAAAACCTCCTGGGTGGGACAGAATGAAGGCATAAATGCACAATGCTGTTAGGGTTCCTACCTTTCGCCCCGGAGCGTTCGGCCGTCCTCGTCGGTCGCCATTACAGAGCAATCGGTGAGGCGGTTTATATCCAGTGTCCAATTTACGACCTGATCTGAACAGCTGCTTCTCCTACTATTTAGGTGTGGGTTTTAGCGCTGTTTGGTGCCAGGTCGTCTTCATTTGGTACACGCGCCCTTACACGCACCTTTAGGGATAGTGGTTTACGTCCGGGGGCTTTTAGTGCCGATGGACGCGTACGGGGGGAACCCACCACATCTCGTAACAAATGCAATGTCTGAAGGAAAAGAACTTGGCACTAACACTAGAATGTGACCCCAACTGTGAAGCATGGTGGAGCCAAATGCGGGGGGCTATTTATGTAAGAAATCCTAGAGTTGTCCAAAATCTCTCTTCTCCATTGTGCACGTCTGGTAAGTAGCTAAACACAAACTAGACACTATATACATCCTCTGATTGTAGCAGTGTGTCTGACCGGGGTGCGCAGCCATGCACTTATTCTGTTTTCCCCAAAATATCAAACAGAATCGCACTACTGCTCCCCAGAGGCACAGCCCGGCCCTGCTGCAGGAGCCCAACATCTGGAGATAATGCTGGACCACTCTGCTATCTGAACATGTTGACTCAAACATGGGAGGCATTCAATTTCCAGAAAGAGGAATTTTCTGAAATGCGATCAACAGAAACAAAACGTCACAGTGGCCTTTAATTTGCCCCGAGTGACTCCTGTTGATCGGCCCACAGCCCAGGCCACCGTTACCCCCCTGATCTGTGTTTAAACCTGCGGTACGGCCTAATTTGAAGAGCAGGCGTAATCACTGCCTGTTAGCGTGACCACTAATTGTGGTCCAGGCCGGGGCATGTACAGAGACGGAGGTGGAGTGCTGTCACTAGTCTAGGATTACCCCATTATGGAGAGAAAGAGAGGGAAGGCATGCGCCTGCCACCCAGGGCTCTAGCACGGGGACTTTTGGGAGGGTGTTAGAGACTCTCAGATAATCACACAGGCTCTACCAGGTATTCAATGCACAATCATTGAAATCATGGAAATACACAATAATAGCTCTGTGTTCGAATAGTCAAATTCATGATCCCTGTACTTCAGGACTGATCCCTTTTTTCATTTGATAATTATTATCATTTGCTCAGTCATCAATATCAAACGTTTGCCAATTGCTAATCCAACGTCTGCCATAGACGTCTCGGAACTGATCCAGCACACAGGAAGAACACAAAGTTGCTGAAAACTCATTTATACCCACCAACTGTCAAACACATGATAAATTACGGGGTGCATGTGAGGAACTGAGGGGGACTTGGTGCTTGGGAAAAAACACCATTTAGGCTACAGAAATTTGCTGCCTAGTTTGTGTAGTCCATTTCCGTCACTGGGAGTCATTCCTTAATTGATATCCCTGATAAGGAGTGAGAACAGCCTAGCTGTATGATCAGACCTTCAATCCGAGCAGTCGTTTTTTTGGCCCATGTTTTGTCACTCTGTTTAGATTTGGGTTAGCTATATGTGCTTCGGTCCTGGAGGTCGTCCAAGAGTCCGCTCCACAGATTGTGTAATTACAGCTAGCATTTTCTCTCGGCTTATAAAGGGAAACTTGACATTTTGCTGCTTTCAGGGCGCACCATGACCATTCAGAAGTTTATTTAAAGCTTTTCATATTTCTCATCTCACTTATGTCAACGCGTCTCCCTCTTCATTCTTATATAACCAGATTAGATAGTTCAGTAATGCGGCACGCGAGTCGTTTTCCCGTAACTCCAAATGGCCACAAGGCTTTTTGGTTTGAGCTGGCTTCTTGTGACTGGGGGATGCAATGCCAAGATCTGACTGTGCCTGATTAAAATCTATTCAAATCTACTTTTGAAACTTGTTGGAAGCTGCTGAAAAGCATAGCCTGGTAACTCCCAACTTAACACTGGCTCTGAATTCAGTGCAACTGATTGAATCTGCTTTGTTATCAGTCAAGTCAAATCAAATCAAGTCAAGTTAGATTCATTATCTATAGTCCTTTTTACCACAGAACCTTTTTACCTAAACCAGATTTACTACTCTCTACACCCACATCCCTAAATGAGCATGCCTACAGTAACAGTAGAAAGAAAAAACTCTCTAAAAGAGATAAGAAAGAAACCTTGGGGGAGGGTTTGATGTTATATGTACGATTAAAATCAAGTTACATAAAGAATTCATTTATAGCAAGAATTTAAATACACCGAATAATCATTTAATTAAAAAAAGATAATCATATAAATTAGATCTACAATAAATTAGAGGGAGTATACAAGAGAGAATACAGTACAATAAAGAGTAGAATACAAATGTATATATAATAAAATGATGAAAATATTAGGGAATACAATATAATAGAAATAACTGAATTAATAAAATAGAGAATATATTACAATAGTGTATACATGTAAATAATCAAATGTATATAATAAATGAGAGAATATGAGCCAGAATGATTTTACATTATTGCCTTCTCCAGCAGCTACGCCTGGCCAATTATTAAAAGTCTAAACTCAAAGCTGCATTGTCATCATTATTATTATTTTTATGTGATGATGATGATGATGATTATTATTATTATATTAAAATGTTGGCAGCCTTCGGGTAATTATAATAATATTTGTATACTGTATTAATAGAAAGGAAAGTGTTTTAGATGAGTTAGACATATTTTATGTTTGTAAAGAAATTTAATCATAATAGACCACATAAAAGTTGATTTGTAAACTAAAATAATAGTTATCCTGCCATGCTGTTATCCAAATCTACCACCATTTTAGGGCTGACATCTTTTTAGTGCTTGTGTGATTATCTTTGACTCTTTTTTTTTAAGTTACTATAAACCATCATAAAGCTGCCTTTGTTTATGGCTGTGTCTGCTTTATGGTTGACCCAGATCTCCGGACCCTAGCAGTGAATTCTTCATGCCTCTAATCCACTCGGCCCTCATTTTCCAGACCTGGGGTGTGTTGGGTGTGTGACATACGCAGTGCTGAACTGTTTACGGCAGATGTGCACATCCGCGGAGGTGGAGCCCAGCACAGTTTCATCTGTTGAAGACGGCTAATAACCGGTGAGTCCTTGGACATGAAAATCACCAAACAGTCTGCCTCACTGAATTATGGAGCTTGGGTGGTGTGCCAGCGGCAGCCAAAAAAAAAGATTAAATGAAGTATGCATTCCTGTGCAAAGGTTTGGACACCCCTGCTGAAATCAATATTTTGCCCATTTTATTTTGAAAAGAAGCTTCATTATTATAAGCTTAATGGACCATTACAAAGAAAAGGTAGTTTTGAGATCTTGCAAAAAAAATAAAACCCCCAAAAAACACAAGTGGATCATCTGAATAGGTGTCTGAGATTTTACCCCATAAAATCGTACCTCATATTTTCCAACTTTTTATTTCTGTGTTAAAAGCTGCAGAAATTAGTTTATGTAGTAGCTGAAGTTTATGTTCCCAAAGTTTAAGCTGCCCATGTTGTGTTAACTACCATAACAATCAATGAATTAATCTTTAAAACTTATTTAAATGTCATATATTATTATTATAAATTGACCAAGGGTGCAAACCTTGCATTAGACACTTATAAGTTAAAAACTAAAAACTGAAGTAGTATAGAGCAAAACGCTCATTAAAAAGAGTAACTAACATACATTAAATAAAATTAATAATCCAGTCTTTTAAAAAAAAGTCAATAAAAAAAGTCATTTTTCTGTTTGTCCATGTTATAACTGGATAGTTTTGTGGCAGCAATAAAAGACAAATGGACAAAGAACAGAACCAGGTTGGGTGACCTCCCACAATGTCCATGCAGCTGTTCCGTATTGGGAAATTAAAACCAGCATTTATAAAAAAAAAAAGAGTTTTGTATTTGTGGCTACGATCCACCGCCAGAACACAATTAGAATTGCAGTATAATGTTGGCATTGCTATATGTTTTCACTTATATCTTCTATTTTGAACCAGCGTCTATTTTCCTCTTGGCTGTGCAAAACTGTGGCCGTTTGATGGAGCCTGGAGGCTGACTGTGCAATTTCACCACCCGCTGCCGATCAAGAAGCATGAAAAAGGTCTGAGAGAAGCCAATTAAAGAGAGAAAAGGTTACCGGCAGTGAGCATGTCATTATTGTCAGGACCAGTTGTACTTCATGAATCATTGTGGACAGCTGAAAATGCACATGAACTTGGTTTGTAGGCTTGGGTCAGTCCTGCTGTAACTGGATTTGATCGTACCATCTTCCTCCCCCTCAGTCCAGCCCAGGGTTCTCGCGCTGTGCACTAAGAAACAGAACCTTTTAGTTTGACACCTGAAATGATTGTTTAGGTAAGGACTGGAATTTGCACACGCAATTAAGACTGATGCATAAAACCACTGATTTTCTACTTACACTGTTCAAATTGACTACTTAATTATAAAAGAATCCTTAAAACAAATTGTGTCTAACAACTGATGGGAAATTAAATTGGTCTATAAAATATGCAGTCTCTTAATTCACATTAAGTGTTTTTATAAGTTCAGGTTTAGTTATCATTTATAGACCAATTTTATATTTGGCGTTGCAGATTTTTTGTGATAAACTTCTCATGCGAATCTTTGCAAAATGTTTGAGCTTAAACAGCATTTCTGCATTGATTTTTAAAGAGTTGGTCCCAGTAGCGCATATTCAAAAATTCTTAAAATCCATTCTTTTTTAGATTTATTTATGTTTTGTGCTATAATAAAAAAATCAAGTTTCAGTCCCATGATGGAGTCCCATGATGATCCTTTCTGTGTGGAGTCTGCATGTCCTCCTTGTGTCTGCGTGGGTTTACTCCGGATACTCCGGTTTCCTCCCACAGTCCAAATGCATGCATGTTACGTTATTTGGTGTCTCTTAAATAGCCCTTAGTGTGTGACTATGTGTGTGTGCCCTACTGTTGATTGGTGCCCCTTCAAGGGTTGTTCCTGCATTGCGCCCAGTTGCCGGGTGGGCAGTGGCTGGCCCGAGACCCCATGTGGATTAAACGGAAGATAATAAATGAAGTTTCCCCCCATCAATCTGCACTTAATACCCCCTTTATGATAAGGGTGCCTACCATTTCTCTTGATCATCCTTAAGATGTTTCCTAACCATGACTGGATAAAAGCAATGAAGATTTCAACTAAAAACTCCATGAAATCTTTGTATATTTTACTGGACATCTGTTGACTTTGTTATAAAGCCCAGATTGGTGGAGTGCTACAGTGATGGTTTATCTTCTGAAAGTTTTTCCCATCTGCAGACAGGATCTTTGGAGCTCAGCAAAACATTCCATCAGTTTGGTCGAACAGCCAGCTCTAGAAGGAGTGCTGGTTGTTCCAAACTCCAAGGCCACTGAGCTCTTGGGAACTTTCAGTGCAGCAGAATGTTTAGCCAAATCTATGACTCCACACAATTCTGTCTCTGAGCTCTACAATCAGTTCTTTCCTCATGGCTTGGTTTTTAACTTATGTAGACAGTGGTGGGTCTTTTCAAATTATGCCCAATCAACTGAATTTACCACAGGTGGACTCAAGGTGTAGAAACATCTCAAAGATGACCATGACAAATGGGAAACCCCCAGAACTATTTTCTATTAAAAATTTTAGTGAATGAAGCATTTGATATAGGAGCACATTTTATTTGCTAAAATATTGAATTCAACCCAGATTACTAAATAATATAGACAGCTTGGTTATCATTTCACAGCTGCATTTTTAAGAAATTGTGAGGGGAAGTTGGTATTCCTGCGTGGTCTTAAAGTTAAAGTGGTTGTTTTTTCATAGGGACCTCTGCCTTTAACACCATAGAGGCATGACATCATAAGAATTAGGGGATATTTTATATTTCATTAATAAGGCACAGCAATATTATCCCCAATGTAAATGGTGAGAAATTTAGTTACATCTTGTTAAAAGTAAAATATAAATAGCACTTGGCATGCCAACAAAACTTTCCCGCTGAGGACGTTTAGTGTGAAGGCCCCTTCATCCAACAATTTTGGGATGAGTCGTAAGGAAGGCAGGCTATGAGCCAGGTCTTATTGAGTAACACCATTAGTGCCTCACTCCACTTGTGTCTTTGTGGCTGAATAGAAAATGAATCACACAGTCAAACTGCAAATCGTGTTAAAAAACAAATAAGGGTGGTAGCTGTTATGGGTGGCCAACATTACCTTAATGAGCTTGGTTTTGGATGGGATCATTTAGGTGTCTTTTCTCCACACTGCTTGCTTGGTTGGCCAGTTTACGTCCCAGTGCAGCCTGTACGAATACAGTCAGTACTGATTCAGAATATCCATTCAGCTTACTGGTGACATCAGCAAAATGTCTGCCAATGGTAATAAATACCTCAAGAATCGTCCTTTTTTGTCGTTAAAGTCAGTCACACTGTCATTGCGGTCTGTCATTCTCATCTGAGGTTGGCATGTTCGACTGAGGTTTCTGCTTTCAAATCAGGCCATTTTCTTAAGGTCAGGCTGAAATGAGTTGGTCTGGAAAACCTGAACTACCAGTATCACTAAAGTATCTAATGCAACATGTCGCAGTCTGGCTAATGTTTAATGGTTTCCAGGAGTACAAAATATCTCTGGATTGTTGTATCTTCTGTGTCTAACAGCTCCATGCTTAGTGTGTTTGTTACTTGATACTCTCCACAGGTTACTGCTTGTGTAGCAGGTCTCGACTCGGTCTCAATCTCATTTGGACTCGGTTTTGTCTTTGCCTCTTGTACTCTTGAAATGTTGAGACTGAGTCCGATATGTCTGTCTGAGGTAACTTTAATTATTAATGAAACTTCTTTCGATTGTCATTAATTATCAACAATCGATTCAAACAGAAAAAAGTCTTTCCCTTATGTCTTAATAAATAAATGGCTAACAGGGAAAACAAGTTACTTCTCTAACACACACACACACACACACACACATATACACACTCAACCACATCCGTTTCGGTTGTGCCCATGGCTCGGCTACTAAAAGTCTTGATCTTCATTTGGACTCTATCGGTCTTGACTACAGCACTACTCTAAATGACATATATATATAGAGGTATGTGTTAACATATGGGAATGTGGTGCCCTGTGATGGACTGTCAACCTGCACTTAGTTCTGCTTAGTTTTAACATATGTCCTGTATGACCTTCATCCAAAATTGGTGAAAAGCAGTTATTGGAGCAGAATTGCATTACATTTTTATGTTCATGAAATAACTGTATCTTATTGAAAACCATTCATATTTTCTTTAAGGCTCTGGACACTCAATTGTGAGGTTTTAATGTCACTGTTAATCCTGAACAGGTCCTTAAACATCAACTAAGCAGCTCAATATGCTTAGTATAGACAGTATAGCCCATAGGTAGTAAAAATACATTTGTTATATTTATTATGAATACTCAAAATACACATTTTGAATGCTCTCAGCAGCAAAAAATGGGTCAGAAAATGTGCAAGAATTAAGCAAATTGCACAGAAGAGAATTGTCTTGTTGATAAATAGTATGTTCTGTCCTCTGTAGAAAACAATCATTTAATCCTTTCTGTATATATTGTCCTTTATTCCAAGCCACCCAATTGCCTTTCACAATGAAGCAGCTCATCTGAATCAGTACAAAAAGTGCCAACATGTCAACACGTCTACCTCCATGCTTAATATTGTTTCGTATCAGATCTTCAAAAGACTTCTCTTGAACTGTATCACCATATAACTCAAATAATGCTTCATCAGTCCAACCACGCTGAATCAAAACTTCCATATTCTGCCAGACTCCATTCGCTCCTGATTATTTAGCTTTTAACACATCTTCTAGACAACCTTATTATTATAATTACCTTATTGTTATTTTTGAACAAATCTTGTTTTCGGAGGTCTTGAATTCTGTTTTTCTGACAGTTTTCGAAGGCTTTTTTCCTGTCTTTACACAAGTGCTCAAAGAAACCTTGGGTCTTACAGATCCTTTCTTTCTTATTTCTACCTATTCTGTTATTCTGTTATCCATTCGCTGTGCCTTTAGGGTCTTTTAAATTTCATTTTCTACTAAATAGCTGCAGCTGACCTGACGAAAACCATCTACAGGATGTTGTTGCATGATGATATTTTACTGTTTTGGAGCAAATTTTCTTATTTGTTTGTTTTCAGAGAGGATCTACTGGATCTATTTAAGAGTTTGTATTCAGGCTATATCATGTGTGACAGATCAACTAATGACTAATCTTTTAAGAAACAAAAAGAATATATTTTGTAATATTTTTTGGATATTATGAAAGAGCTTTGAGCTTTGAGCTTTAAAGACTATGAAAATAAATCTCAGGTGTGCCTGTTCTTGTTTCTTTGTAATTTTCTGACCAATAGTTTGTTGTTTGGACCTTAAATGCAATTTTCATTATGGCTCATTTCTGTTTGAGCCAAAACGAAAATGTTCTTCTTTTTTTTTTTTTTGGTGCTTAAAAATATGTGATTCACAATTGTTACCACCATTTACTCCTGTTTGAAAGTATTTGCACCTAGGGTCTGACAACTACAGCCAAGGGTGAGGCTAACATACAAGCTTGGTTACAGTAACTTGTTTGGATTACAGAATAACGTTTTGACGGACATCCTTTTAAAATCACAACTTTACTGCTGGAGAGGTAGCATTAGCAAAGCTAATTACTTACCTAGCAAACAGTAGTGCTGCATTTGCTTAGCTAATTTTGCTGAAATAATGAGCGCAGCTCATGTTGTATATTGGATGCTGGTAAATTGCATGACATGCTGGTGTGAAGCCTGCTGGAAAACCAGTTTGTCGGCAAAACTGTGCTAATTTTATTGATGAGTCACCAAGACTCCTAATCAGCATAAATCAGCTTGGAATAACCAGTGTCAAAAACATGCTGGTTTTGATATTTTTACCTTTTAGCTGGGAGGGTTTTATGTTAGATTTCATACTTAAGTAAGGGCTGAATAAAACGATGAAGTTTTCTGTGATTTTATGATTATGATTTTAAAAAACTGTTTATAAAACCCTGTAACTAATTTCCATATATTTTTAATAGTTGGTTAATAAAACAATTTAAGGTCGTGGGGAGCTGGGTCCTAAAAAGCAACACAGGCAGGGTCCAACCATAGACAGAGCATAAATCCTTCCTACAGTACATGCACACACACACGCACACACACACACACACACACACACACACACACACACACACACACACTCATGCACAATGGCACACTTCAGAGACACGTTTTGACCTAACGCACGTCTTTCTACCCAGATTAAACAAGCCCAGACACAGCTAAAGTTTTAGTATTTCTTCAAGTTGTACAAGTCACAAGAAACTACTAAAATGTCCTGGGACCATCTATCAATTATTAATCTCATTTTCACCATAAACAATTATATTTTTAGAATGTTCATACCTGACAAGACTAACACGTCATGAGCTAGCCGGCTGTAAACAATATCATATGCTTCTATAAACGCCACTATTCAATATGATTTAGGACATTTTATTTTTAATTTTTTTAAATTAAATAACTTTGCCTTTCAGCTGAAACGTCAGGGTCCCAGAGGAGGCGTTTTAAGCATTTAAAAATGTAATTGGGAATTACAAAATAGGATTCTTATTAATAAGATGTTGTCCAGCCCATCACAAGCATGTACAAGATATGCAGTCTTGAGTCCCAAGATAAACAAGTAAATCTGCAAAAAAAAACCTGCAGTTATTCTGAAACATATAAGACCCTAAAACATATAAGATCTTAAAATACTAATAATAAAATGCTGTGGTGGCTTAGTGGTTAAGGTTCTGCACGGTGGACGTGGGTTTATGGTTCATGTCCTTGCCCTGCTAAGCAGTCAATGTTGGATCCTTAATCAAAACCCTTAAAACAGTTGCTTGGATTGCAACCCTTGAGTGTCTGCTACATGACTAAGCAAATACTTAGGATTTCTTGAGCAGTACGTTCAGGTAATTAGTGGTCTAAAAGAAACAAAACCATACAGATGTACAAAACATGGACACCTACCATTAATATAGGCAATAAAAAATAATGATACCTTGAGAATAAAGAAAATTCTTGTTTCAACACAATACAATGCAGTATATGAATCTACTCTTATTAGTATTAATAACAGTACTTTAAGAATAACTCATTACAGCACACTCCTCAGAAATAAACAAAAAGGAAAGCAGCTCACACCTTGTTCTTTCTCTGTCAGTCATGGCCTGATTAAAGCCAGGGAACATTTTTTCCTGTCGCTCCAATGTTTGGCTGTTCTTGTTTTAAATAGGATGAGGAACTAAAGGCAGGAAAATAAAAGCCCCCAGAGGAATGATGGTGCTAACTGACTGCAGCTGTGTGGCCTCTGTGAGGTGAGGTTCTGTTGATGCTGACGGATCCTCTGGGTGTTTAGATCTACTAGCTTTAGATCAGGTATCGTGTGCGTTTGTGTTTTTATAAGGAGTGCGATGCTCACGAGTACCCGGTTTAGGACTGGCTACACTTACGACCTGACTGAATGGAAAATCGAGGCGAGTGAAGGCGGGCCGCATCATTGTGGTCGCTCCATGGTGTAGGTGGGACTCTTTGTAGTCTGACTGTATGGGGCCGACTGTATTATTTTTTTTTTTATTTAGAAAATGTACAGTGCATGCTGAATAATATGGTATTGCTCACTTTTGGTCCCTTTTTGTGTTTATAAATCAAATGATAGTTAAGAGTCCTAATCCTACTGGTCTTACCTTCTCTCTCTCTCTCTCTTGCACTCTCACACACCCTCTCTCTCTCTCTCTCTCTCTCTCTCTCTCACCCTCTCTCGGCGGCTGCTGTTCTCTTTGGGAGGTGAGCCTGACAGAGAGGATGGATCTGCTCAGGATCATTGGGGGTTCTGTTCCTCTGGTTCCTGGCATTTCAGCCACTTTGGAGCTACTCTGAGAACTTTTCAGGAACTTTTCAAGTCCCACGTCCATCTCTCCCTCAATCTTTGCTTCGATCTGTGGATCTGTTGCTCTTCATGGAGCTCCCCAGCATCACACACATGGTTGGGAACCCGGCAGAGAGCTCTGTGAAATGGCAGCTCTGCTATGACATGACAGCCAAGACATGGTGGATGGTAAGTCATGCTTTTTTCCGCATCTTTGATACACCTGGATGGAATTATACACCTGTAGACTTGCCTAAAGTTTTGTTGCTGCAATGCTTTTAAGTGGGTTTGTGAATATGCGTATTGTGTTTTTCATATGTTCAATGCAAAATTGGACAGGATTTTCATCTTAAGCACTTACTAAAGAAAAATAAAGGAATTGCCAAATGTGGTGTAATCACATAATATACGCCGTTATTACATTTTTTGTTTGTATTTTATTGACTCAAAATGGTTGGTTCATTTCTTATTCCAGCTTGTTTCATCACAGTTGACAAGTAGAAAATAAGTGACTTTCCTGAATCTATGGATAAAATGTTGAGTTTGAGGTGTAGCTCTTGTGATGGTAACAGGTGACCTTAAATGTCCGTCGTGAGTTCGGTTCACACGAGGTCTTGGAAAGGTGCAGTATGGATGTACAGTCAGTTTTTACAAATGTCCCCAGTAAGCTTGGGCATTCTGTCTATTTAATATCTATTTAATGTCAGTATTTGCTGTGAATAAGTTCAATTTATTTTCATAATCGTGTAATATATTCTTCAATATATATTTTGTTCCTAATTACAAATTCCATTTAATTCAATTATTATTGGTTTAGTTAATTGGTTTAGAGAATTTCTTAACAAGGTATTATTTAATTCTAATATTACATTACAGATATTTGGATGTCGATATGCAGTGATCACACCACATGCTCTTGTGCTTTTTTCAAATGAGCTAAAGAATGTTTACAGAACGACATTTTTCTTCGTTTTTTCGTTGAATTGTACCTTTTTTCTATTTGTTTTTTGTATTGTACATAAACACGTTTTCACATACGAGTATGGAGAGCCCTCATGGCATGACATGTTGTTCATCATGTCTTGCCCCGCATCCTAAGTCTAGATGGATCTTTTCTTCCAGTTGCTGTTGGAACGGCGCGTATTTGCAGAACAGTCACATGTCCGGGCTTTTGCTTATTTATTCATCTGTAATGGATTGACTCTCTTCTCTATTATTGCTGTGAGAACAGAGGCCATTGCCATGCTTCTCATTCCCTCACTCACTCTCTCTGTGTTTTCCTGCATTAGCCACCCACACTTTTGTTTAAAATGGTTCTCCAATTAACGTCCACTATGAGGCTGTAGCATTAACTAATCACAGTGACAGGCTTTGATTGTTTGTCAGGTTGGGTTTGAGAAATGACTGGGCTTTCAGAGCCGGTGTTTCACACATGTTCAACTCCCTTACACTGCATGCCTTTCATCCTGCCCTCATATGAGCTCAAATCTTAATCTGGACCCGTCTGCACGGTCACCACATCTCACTGGTGAAAAATGGCATCCTGACTAAAATGTACGCACTTAGCTAAGCCACAAAATGTGCCTTTGTAATTCGATTCTTGCATGATGAATAAAATGCTTGCCAGTTCTCTAGGTGTGACATCCAAAGTAATAATGACAGAAATAAAAGTTATTAATATTCTGACTCACACAGACAGCTGAGGTGCATTTTGGTGTGAGTGTGACCTTGTAAGAGTGTGTCGGATGTCAGTGCCGGTGCGGGGTTTGTGTAACGCTGTGTCTTCCGCTCACAGGGCCCTGCTCAGGATACGGAGGTGGCTCACACATGTTTAACTGCTGTGGTCTAGTTTGAAATACGGGTAAAATTCCACTTCCAAGAAAAGGAGCGCCTCAGAAGAACCTAAAACTGACGACATTACCCCTAATTCTGCAATTTGTTGCCCTGATGATGCAGTTACATGTGAATTTAATTGATCTAGAACAGACTGTACGTGTAAGTGTAAGACTGTAAGTGTAAGGTGTGGGCTGGTGCAAATGTTCTACTGTAATAAATAAGAAGCATGAAAAGACTTTACAATTCAAGTAAAAGCACATCGAGAAGAACACATTTTAGGGATGTCTTATAAAATTCGAAACGCGTATTTTGTACTTTTACTGCAAGTTCACCTGAGAATCTTGCATTTGCAGCAGTTGCAGATGACGTCTGCCCTTCTAGCAACAGCAAAATGATATTCGGTGGGAATGTCAACCCACACCTTTAGCAGCTCTTCCCAGAAATGTAGGTGTAATAAGACATTTATTAGGAATACTTCCACACTCCACTCATTCACCTTCTAACGTCTTTGTTTTTATCCACTTGAGCGTCTTTTATTTACCAGTTCTGGCAGGCTTTATCTTTGAAAGACCAAAAATTTGCGCCCCTGGATCTTCTGCTTCTAATTCAATCCTGGTTACGTTCGTTTTTCTGTGGATTTAAGTTGATATGCAATTTTGTTTGAAACATTCTTGTTTGTTGTCTTGTTTATTTTCTCAAAATGAAAATAAGTACTTGGGTCACACACCAGCAGTGTGTTATCCTGGGTTTGAGTTCTGATGGCTGGGTTGGATGCCTTAGAGGCACGACAGGACATATCTGAGGGTGAGAAGACCGGTGGGGGATCGTGCTCCAATTTGCCAGAGCGACCCCTGCAGGGTACCCTGTATAGACTGATGTGGGAGCTGGTTCTTTAAGCTTTAGAGATGCCAGTATAATATATATATATATATATATATATATATATATATATATATATAAGCCTGAAACCCAAACAAAGACTATTTACTAGTTTTATTGAGCAGGTGGAAGCAAAACAAACTTGCATTTATTACTAATAGATACTGAAAATGGTCTGAAAATGAATAATAACTAATAATAAATCAGTCATTTTCACACATCATGCATCACTTCTAGACATCTGCAGCATTTAAAAGTCTTATGCATTTTAGAATGTGTAATAGAAAAAATGGAAAAAATGCTGAAGGGTTTTTTCTGTACTATAGATATTACCATAGACCGTACACATAGTTTTGGCTTGTTTGTCTAGACTGAGCAAAAAGCCCCAGAAAGCCTAAGCGTAGATGTAGGTGCAGTCAAAAATGTATTTAGGTCAAACGTGCCTGTAGATGAAACTCTAAATCTGTATAATTTCAGTCATCTCAAGGAGAAGAATCTGTGGTTTATGTGCGTAGTCTTGTGGGTCTGATCACACATGGACACCACAAACACTTGGGGAAAGTGTTGTATTGCTTCAGTTGGAGAGAACTACATAATAACAGCTTTGGGGAGACATTTTCTCATGTCTGTCTCAGTCTAAATTCCATTGTTGAAGGGGAATTTTGAATATTGGATCATGTACTAGGGTGGACAAAGTAATGGATACCAATATATTAAGAACAACTCTTGTGGTTCAGAGGTGCTGGAAACCTAGGATGAACCCAGGCTGGGGTTAGAAACATGTGGTCACGTGGTGCAATTAAGAGGCCCTGCTACTCACTGGCATTCCCTTCACTTTCGACAACACTTTTGACTGCGCTCAGTGTTTGGAACACAACTAAAAACCTATGGTGGCCTTCCCCGGAAGCCTGTAGTAGCCTAGTCATTAGATAGTAGACTATTAGCCGGAAGGTCCAGGGTTCAAATCCCATTTCTACCCAGCTGCCATTGTTGCATAATTGAATTAGATCTTTAAACCACATTATAACCCTTATAAGAACGTATCAGTTTTAAGTCGTTCTGAATAAGGGCATCTTCTAAATGGCATAAATATCAAATATGGGAAGAACGCATTCCCCTGAACATTTTCATATTTTACAACGTCCAATCGACAGAATCAAGACCAGAGTTTAAAGGTCCAATTTAAGAGATGTCAATTATTCACTTAGTACATGGTTGAGTGACAAAATTATTGCTTGTGGTAGTTGCACATACAGTAAGCAACAGATGCGGTCGTTAGAGTTTAGGTTTAATTAGCATTCCTTTAAAACCCAGGGTTGTACCGTTGAAGGGGCGTTTAAATATACATACACATGGTCAGTACATTGCCTCTTGTTTTGGACAGAGGTTCTACAAACCTATCCACGATGGGATGGGATGGGATGATGGAATGGTTGCGATTGAAGTGCATTCATTTGAAGCTCCTGCTACAAACCTGCACCGAATGCTTCACAGACTCCTGATGTAATTCATTAGGGGTTAATTGCATTGTCTAACTTTAGTTTATAAACAAACTGTTGCAATTACTGAATACATTGGTTTGGTTGCTTAGCAAATTACCTGTACTAGATCAGTATTTAATTTCACCATCTGACGGCTTGGACGACATAAAAAAAGTCTTGTGTATGTTTTACTCTCTTAAATTACACAGCACTGAGACATGATTCAAAAGTGTTATCTTTTTATTTCTCATGGTGTAAGATCAATTTTACACATAGTGTTCCCTCTTTTATGGTGGGGGTTACGTTCCAGGACCACCCGACAAAAACGAAAACCTGCAAAGTAGGGATGCAATACTTATAGAAGTATTTAAACACTATTTTAGCCGTAGAACTTGCAGAACGTTTGGGTGGCATCATAGGGCTTGAATGAATTCAGTCTATAATAAAACTTTCACAAACACAACACAGCAGATAAAAACTTGTCGGCAAGTAGAGACTCAGGCGGCCGATGCTCTAGTCTTACTTCTCTTTTTTGGTGAGTATTCATCCGCTGAGTAAATACACTATTTACTGTAAATCCTAATATTTTCTGATTTATAACATTCCTTTATTGTTATATATAATTATTCTCAGACTTTTTATTACAATAAAGTGAGAAAATATGGTGCAGTATATATGGTGACCTCCCCTACAGGACCTGGCAGCTCATCAGGATGGTGCTATTACTAGTAAAAAATGTCTATTGTTTAAACTTCATAAGTTAAAAAGAAATGTCTTTTATTGACTGCCTTATCGTAAGGTTATCAAATCGCGAAGTTCATATTGTGAATCATAAAAATTGAACAGTGAACTTGACTATCACAGTAAAATGCATTGAACAGATTTCAGTCAAATGGAAAATCCCAGTTAAGTGCATTTCAATTGTATTTGAAGTTGTAACACTACAATATGTGGAAAAGTTTAGGGTGACTGAATACTTAGGGACTCTATGTGATTAGAATCCTCACAGGGGTGTGCAGGTCTTTGAGCTGGTTGCGAAGCTGGAAGAGCTCAGCTGAGGTAAGCAGGATGGTGTTGAGAGTTTGCACCATGGTAGAAGCAAACTTCAGGTCCTCTTCCTGCAGCAGGATGTCGGCCATTGAGTGGAAAATGTTCTCAGCATGAAGGAGGAGGCACAGCTGCCTGCAAGAACAACAAGACAGGAAGGTCACACTTATTTCACAACAATGAATCAGCATAAAGAAATATTTCTAAACCGTTTCTAAATATCATTATAATTAAAAAAATACAATCATAACCACGTCAGAACTTGTCAAATTAGGTTCCTGAAGTGTTTTATCTTTACTTTCAATACATTACTCACTCATTTACACGAGATTTGTCAACAATTCATTTCAAAATAAGCTTTGTGCCAGTAGTAGCTTAATGTAAGTGTTAAAGTAAAAAAGACTCTGCTATAATACAGATTCATTAAATTGTTTTTAATAAAAAAGTAATTGCCACTATTACTTATGGAAAAAATTTGCTTGGAAATCATCACACACACACAAACACACACACAAACACAAACACAAACAAACAAACACACACAAACACACACAAACACACACAAACACACACACACACACACACACACACACACACACACACA
>JAVSBV010000113.1:7768286-7782906 GCA_033117975.1 Parotocinclus spilosoma
TGTGTGTGTGTGTGTGTGTGTGTGTGTGTGTGTGTGTGTGTGTGTGTGTGTGTGTGTGTGTGTGTGTGTGTAATGGCACATACATGTATGCGCATGTTTGCCAGTTACTTTTGCTGACATTACTCAGTGCAACCTGAGTGTGAGCAACCACAGGTATCTAAACACATAAAGAACTAGCAGCTCTGATTTCACTCATTTAGACTTACTTTTACCACAGCCTGAATCCCAGGCGACCTTAGACACTCACACACAAACTCTCTTTTTATCTCTCTCTCTCTCTCTCTCTCTCTCTCTCTCCCTCTCTCTCTTTCTCACACACACACACACACACACACAAGCTTATATTTAGTAGTCACTGTGCAAAGACACTGTGCAAAGTCATTTTGTCTCTCCAGGGAAACTCATAGATAAAATTCCCTGAGTCAGGAATCCATATCAGGATCTGCGAAAACACAAAGAGAGTGTACCAGAGCTGAGGGAGTAAAACAAAGCTGTTGGACAGAAGTAAGAGCTCACAAAATTGAGAGCTGAGAGAGTAAGTGAGATCAGACTGAAGCGAGGGCTGAGACCGTGAGTATAGAGAGCACCAAGGGCTGAGACCGTGAGATTAGACTGAAGCGAGAGCTGAGACAGTGAGATCAGACAGAAGCAAGAGCTAAGACAGTGAGATCAGACAGAAGCGAGAGCTAAGGCAGTGAGATTAGACTGAAGCGAGGGCTGAGACAGTGAGTATAGAGAGCACCAAGAGCTGAGACTGTGAGATTAGACTGAAGCGAGAGCTGAGACAGTGAGATCAGACAGAAGCAAGAGCTAAGACAGTGAGATCAGACTGAAGCGAGGGCTAAGACCCTGAGATCAGACTGAATCATGGGCTGAGACTGTGAGATCAGACTGAAGCGAGGGCTGAGACTGTGAGATCAGACTGAAGCAAGCACTGAGACAGTGAGTATAGAGAGCACCAAGAGCTGAGACAGTGAGATCAGACTGAAGCGAGCACTGAGACTGTGAGATCAGACAGAAGCAAAGGCTGAGACAGTAATATCAGACTGAAGCGAGGGCTGAGACAGTGAGATCAGACAGAAGCGAGAGCTAAGACAGTGAGATCAGACTAAAGTGAGGGCTGAGACCCTGAGATCAGACTGAAGCGAGAGCTGAGAGAGTGAGATCAGACTGAATCGTGGGCTAAGACAGTGAGATCAGACTGAAGCAAGAGCTGAGGCAGTGAGATCAGACTAAAGCGAAGGCTGAGACCCTGAGATCAGACTGAAGCGAGAGCTGAGAGAGTGAGATCAGACAGAAGCGAGAGCTGAGAGAGTGAGATCAGACAGAAGCGAGAGCTGAGACAGTGAATAAGAGCAGGACGGGGATTCCTGTGTAGTTTTGCTGACTCAGGAACAGTGCGTTAGACCGAGTGTGTATATTTTGTCCTGCAGTCTCATTGAAATTCGGCACACTGCAGTGCGACTGCAGCCAGCCACTCAGGAAGGACACAACCCGCAATGAATCTGACTCACACTCACACACACACATACACTACTGTTGTAGTGCAGTCCTGACGATGGATTGGTTGAGACAGCGAGAGAGAACGATGGATAGCATCTGTCTGCCAGGCCATCCACCCAGAACATTACTCCATCTCTCATATATCTGCTGACAGACACAAAGAGAGAGAGAACCAGACATATATAAATCTTAAGTAGAGCTTTCCTTAAATATTAACTGTGGGCTTGTTCTTGCTTTTTAAATACATAAACTAGGACGTCCCATTCCAGGTTCAATGAATGGAGGATTTCATACCCATTATAAGGCACAATAAGGTCGCTATTCACTGCAAAAAATAAAACACCATATATGTCCAAGGCCAAATCTGCAGTTTATGTGCAGTAAACATGGCAACACATGGCTGTTTACGTATTTAATTTGAGTTGGAATGGTGCCAAACACCCTATGCAATTAGCAGCTGCATTTAGGTTGTCAGATATTCTAGGGATTACCCACTTTTAGTACATTTTTGTTCAGAGTTATGTGTGAAAATGGAGTTTATACTGTATGAGGCATACTAAACGACCAGCTTATGTTTAATTCACATGGCAACATGCAGCGTGCTGTTCTTTCCATTCTACATTTGGCAAGTTAACAAAATATGGGATTTTTTATTTTCATTGATTTAATACATTTTAGGAGATGAGTAGAGTATTTAACGCTTCTAAACCAGCTGTAACTTGGTGGCTGCTTTAAGTGGTTGCCAGGTGAGTTTGGATTGGTTAGTAACGATTCCCCAATCCAGTGACACAAAGTTTAGGTTCACAGTGAGACTTTATTATTTTATTTATTTAGTCGGGGAAATTATCCAGTACCAAACTATGATGCTACCACCACCGTATTTCACGGATAGGATTTAGTTCTGATGCTGGAATAAAGAATGTCCTGTTGCTGTGTTACATTACTTATGTTATCCAAAAAGTAATAATTCTGAACTAGGTCAACAAAACTGGCTCTTTTGTCCCATTTGATGGTCAGCAATGTTCTTTTTGTGGAGCAGTGACTTTCTCCTTGAAACATCGTCACCATTGGACTCATGAACCCAATGTGAAAGTGGCCTTTAGTTACTTGGTTACTCCGGCTTCCTTTTTTATCCCGTAGTATTTTTTTCAATGGAACATTTTCTCAAAGCGGCTTTACAATTTGTCTATTATCTTCTATTACCTAAGGTCAGTCTCATATTTCCTCAATTAATAAATGACCAAGTATAATATAATTGTCTAATTTGTATAACTGGATTCTCTTTGTCTACTTTTAGGACTTCCACATGATGCTTTAAGTCACATTTAAATGGAAATACAAATAGAAATTTCTGAAGAGTTCACAAACATTCAAGTGCCAATGTACATAATACTCTCAAACATTTTTTGGATTGAGTTTTTGCTGTATGACCATCCAACCATACAGTTCTGTGTACATTCTTGGGACCTGGCAACTGCTGACTACAGATGCTGCTCTACACCTGTATATGGCAACTTGCCGCCGCTGCTCATCCTAGCTTATTTAAATCGAATGATTGAACCTGTAACCAGGTGTAAATTGTTGGGTCTTGTGAGCGGTTGCCAAGTACCTGGAATTCCCACGGATTTGTATTTTGGGTAGATTTAAGAAAGAAGCCCATTTCCAGTACTGAGGATTGGATTAACTAAGGCTTTTGTGCCACTTCAAAGAACAATAAGGTCACATTCAACCCATAAAAATCCTTGTGTATTATGTATAAAGGTGGTGTACGAGCCTAAACCTGCAGTTAATGCACAGTGCGCATGGCAGCAATACAAAGTGCACTTGTCTTCCTCAGGCATATTGGAAATGAGACTGATTACATGTCCCGTTTAACTTTGAATAGTTTCGATTTGTACTGCCCTCAACCTCCACCCAAAACCAAGTGAGTGGATGCACGATCTGCAATAATTCTAAATAATAGTTTTGGTTTAATTGCTCATCTCTACAGCTTACAACACCCAACAGCTTCCCATCAAATTACTGCCATTATATTATTAGATTTTAACTTTGAGGCCAGATTTTAACATTTATTTTAAACAGTTCAACTCAGATCCATACTTCTTTCAAGTCCAATGTTCTCCTTAATACAGCTGTAACACAGTGTTCACATAGGCTTTTCTGTTTGTTTCATCCCACTGATAAAATGTTGAATTCCTGTGTTTTACAAAAAGGTTTCTGGTTTTTTTGTTAGAACTCTAACTGACTATTTATAGATGAAAAGAAAACCCAAAGTGGGGGAAAGTTTTGTTTCAAAACATTAATGATGGCTGAAGGATCTTAGGAATACCTACCTAAAATACCAGCCTAAAACAGTATAATCTAGCACGTTAAATAACCTAACACCTTCTTTTAAGCTACACTGCCAAAAACAAAGAGGAAGTATTCACTGAATTGTCAAGTGGAAGGTGGATTGAGGTAGGAGCGTGAGCTGACATTGAGAGAGTAGTGGGGATTAAGGCAGAACGGTGAGGCAGTATGGAGAGACTAATGAGGATTACCAAATAAGTGATACCAGATGCTCTCTTACTAGCTACACTGCCAAACAACAAATATCGAACACACCCCAAATTGGGATTGGGTGAGTAGGTCAAGGTGGTGGGTATGAGTGTACAGGAGATTGTGGCAGGAGGGTAAGAGAGCAAAAGGAGAATGGCACTAAAATAGTGTCTTAAATGGTATTACATTATGGGTGAGATAATAAAGAGTACGGCAGATGGGTGAGGTAGCAGATGATGTGGTTGATGAGAGTAATGGGGTTTTGAGCAAAAAGACGATGTCGTGGATGAGAGTAATGGGGATTGGAGCAGAAAGACAATGTGGTGGATGAATATAATGGGGATTGGAGCAGAAAGACGATGCGGTGGATGAAAGTAATGGGGATTGGAGCAAAAAGACGATGTGGTGGATGAGAGTAATGGGGACTGGACCAGCAAGACGATGCGGTGGATGAGAGTAATGGGGATTGAGGAAGAAAGACGATGTGGTGGATGAGAGTAATGGGGATTGAGGCAGAAAGAGAATGTGGTGGATGAGAGTAATGGGGATTGAGGCAGAAAGAGGATGTGGTGGATGAGAGTAATGGGGATTGAGGCAGAAAGAGAATGTGGTGGATGAGAGTAATGGGTATTGAGGCAGAAAGAGAATGTGGTGGATGAGAGTAATGGGTATTGAGGCAGAAAGAGGATGTGGTGGATGAGAGTAATGGGTATTGAGGCAGAAAGAGAATGTGGTGGATGAGAGTAATGGGTGTTGAGGTAGAAGGGAAATGTGGCGAATCCAAAGTAATGGGGATTGAGGCAGAAGGGCGAGGCGGTGGGCAAGAGAGAGCAGCTGACTGTATTTAATCTATGTTTGGCCCTGTGGCGTCCCCTGCAGGTGCTGGCTGACTGTTGCTCTCTCTTTCTCCCGCAGCTGAATGGCAGTGGTCAGGTGAAGGTTCCCCCTCACTACATCTCCTCTCAGATGCTGGCCCCCCCGCCTCCCCCAGCCCTGCCTCGCCTCACGCTGCCCCCAGACTCCAAACCCAGCAGCACCTCGCCAGACGCAGCCGCCACCTCACCCACCTCCCCCAGTAAGTGGCCCACAGTGATGCCCGCTATCTCTGTAACTTGCCCGCTTCGTTCCCCTGAAAGCCTCATAGGGTTTCAGTTCAGCCCCTAAACTGCAAACTTGGTAATGTACAAAAAAAAGGTCCTGACAGAGACGTAACTGAGTGGTTAAGCTATTTTTTAACACACCAATGTAGTTTGTCAGATTTACAACTGAATATCATATAGAACCTCCCAAACTAAACACAAACAGTTTTTATTAAACACACTGAACAGTCATTTACTCTTCAGGCTGAAAACAACATCCTAAACAATCAGGAGATCCCCTTAACAAATTAGGACTGGAGGAGTGGGTTTTAGAGGTGCCCCCATCCGATAACAGAGCCTGCTCTTCTCAAAACACAGTTACAATATTTTACAGTCAGTACACCCTAACTAATGCACACTAAACTATTTTATTATATCTTTTCATGGGACAACACTAAAGATATGACACTTTGTTACAATATAAAGTAGTCCGTCTACAACTTGTATAACAGTGTAAATTTGCTGTTCCCTCAAAATAACTCAACACACAGTCATTAATGTCTAAACCGCTGGTTACAAATGCAGCCCCAAACCATAACCTTTCCACCCCATGCTTAACTGTAGGCAAGACACACTTGTCCTTGTACTCCTCACCTGGTTGCCTTGGCAAACATCTGAACCAAATCACTTTATCTTGGTCTCATCAGACCACAGGACATGGTTCCAGTAATCCATGTTCTTAGTCTGATTGTCTTCAGCAAACTGTTTGCAAGTTTTCTTGTGCATCATCTTTAGAAGAAGCTTTCTCTTGGGAGGACAGCCATACAGACCAGTTTGATACAGTGTGCCACGTGTGGTCTGAGCACTGACAGGTTGACCCCCCACCCCTTTAACCTCTGCAGCAATGCTAGAAGCACTCCTACATCTATTTTCCAAAGCCAACCTCTGGATATGACACTGAGCATGTGCACTTAGCTTCTTTGGTTGACCATGGCGAGGCCTGTTTTGAGTAGAACCTGTCCTGTTAAACCGATGTATGATCTTGACCACCGTGCTGCAGATAACTTTCAGGATGTTGGCAATCTTCTTATAGCCTAGGCCATCTTTATGTAGAGCAGCATTTTTTTTTTCAGATCCTCAGAGAGTTCTTTGCCAAGTTGAACTTCCAGTGATCAGTATGAGTGAGAGTGAGAGCAATAACACCAAATTTAACACGCCTGCTCCCCATTTACACCTGATACCTTTTAAAACTAACAAGTCACAATATACCGCGGAGAGAAAATGGCTGATACTTAGGGGTGTACTCACTTTTGTTGTCGGTGGTTGGACATCAATTGCTGTGTGTTTTAAGGAGATTTTAAGGAGAACAGAAAATTTACACTGTTGTACAAGCTGTAAACGGATTACATTATATTGGATCAAAGTGTCATATCTTCAGTGTTGATGCATAAAAAATATAATAAAATCAGGGATGCTCTGATCATGTTTTATGCTGCCGATTCCGATAGCGATCACCCATGAGTGCCGGTCACATAGCGTGTGGCTTCTTTTCATTTTCTGCACTGTGCCTCGAAAAACTCCCCATACTCCGCCAAGTGTTTGTTCCCTGCTTTGTCATGGAAATCGGCCGATAGTGATCGGTGTGAGGGGTGTACCTACTTTTGTGAAATACTGTAGGGGTGACCTTTAGGAGTGCTGTCGTATCAGTATAGAAAAGGCAACAGACTATAGCTTGATCTTTTGGTATAAATGCATAACGGTGGGTTTGGATGGACATGGGAGTTTGCATCAGAACTGGAATGCATGGTGGAGAGAACATGAAAGAAATTGAAAATCTGTTTGGCCAAGTCAGGAAGTTTGTAACCTAAATGAGATCATGTGAACTGAAATTTTTAGCAGCAGATATCATACACCTGAAATAGCAGGAATTTTGATACCAGGAAACAGTATCCAATACCTGCAACTAAAACCTTGACTCGCCAGAGGCTGGATACAAATCAGAGAGCCTGAGTGAAGGAGCATTCACACGGTGTACTACAGTACGGTTTTGAAAGTCCAGATCTAAAGCCTCCTGACACTGTTAAGTTCTGGCTTATGTTTTCTTGGCACAAAAGGTATTGTTGCACCTGGTGGGTGTTTACAAGTGGGTTTCTCAGATATTTCTTAGCATTCCTCGGGAAACACCCTGGTTTGAATTGCGTTCTTCTTCTGAAACATGGGAGACACATCTGGTGTCCACTGTCCTGATAACTGATTTGACTTTTTTGACTTTAATGGGGCACAGCAGCATTTTACTGGGGACAAGTGAACCAGTAAAGTAGGACTGACGATGTCTCTGCCAGAGGTTCCTCCCAAGATGCAGAGCTGTATATGTAAGAACTACCAGCCTGAATTGCTACTATTTATATTTACATTTACAGTATTTAGCAGACGCCCTTATCCAGAGCGACTTACAACTGATATAGTCTTACAATCCAAACAATGGTGGGTTAAGGGTCTTGCTCAAGGACCCAACTGTGGCAGCTTGGAATAGGAAGGAATTGAGCTCTGGAAATGCTGGTCCAGAGTCCAGTACCTTAACCGTTAGGCTACCGCAGTCCCATTGTTAAATTTGCAGCTACAGGAACAGCTACAGTATTGCTAAATGTTGAGTATTCATACCAGTAATTAAATACTATCGTCTCATTACACACTACAAAACGAAGTGCAGACTAACATGATGGATAAAAGTAGTATTAAGCTTCCTCACAGAAGGAGCTGCTGTCAGTTATTAATTGTAATTTCATTAAGGAATGCTGAGGAGAGCTGAACACGCTGTTCCACTGACATCCTTAGCGCTACTGCAGTAATGCTGTGTAACCTGCACCTTTCTCATCTCGCTAAATACGATTAGAGCGTCTGCCTGGTAGGCCAGCTCAGACTCTATTTAATAATTATGGATTCTCTGTAAGCTAAGCTTGGTCTGAATGAATGCGCTGGATTTCAAAATGACAAGCTCAGCTTTTTTCACGGTGTTTTAAATAGAGGATTTTGCTTGGAGAGGCCAAGATATCTTAATTAGTCGACTCGATCTAACAGCCCATATTAGTGGACATTTTTATTAGGGAAGAGCTGGTTTGCATAAAGGTGTCTTGCACAAAGCACGTGGAGATGCTGGAACTTGACTGCAACTAGAGTAACATTTAAGCTATGAGCAGATATCCTTATCTTGAGGGACCTACAGCTAAAGTTAAGAGCCAGACCGTGGCAGCTTGGCTAGGATTTGGACTACACAACATCATGTTTGATTACTAGTAAAAAAAAAATGTAGCCATTTTATTTTTTACTTCATTCACGGGAGATCACCCAGTCTCAAAGAGGATATGTGAACCAGTTAATATAGCTAAAGGTTAGAGAAAACATACAGGTGGTGAAGGGACAAAAAAAGAAGTACTACTTACAATAGGAACGCCATTTACAGCGTATCAAAAGTGGTGGAAAGTTATACACACACAAACACAAGTAACTTACAGAAAAGTCTCCAAAGACATCAACTGAATTAGAGCACCATCTAGACCAAACGTGAGCATACGACTGGCATGACATGCCACGATATGACAGACTTTTGCTTTTTAACTCCCACCTCTGCTCCTGGACGAATTGTTTTTTTTATTATTAGTAATAGTAGCAGTATGTTTGATTGGACACTGTGTAATGAATGAATGGTGCTGTGGCTTGGATGGTTAAAGTACCTGTTTATCCGACAGGAGATCCTGGGTTCAAATCCCAGCAGTGCCTTTGTGGGACTGTGGTGGCATAGTGGTTAAGGTTCTAGACTATGGACCAATAGGTGCAGGGTTCAAATACCTCCTCTGCCGAGCTACCACAGTTGGGTCCCTGAACAAGGTCCTTAACCCCCAATTGCTTGTATTGTAAGACTATGAATTGTAAGTCGCTCTGGATAAGGGCATCTGCTAAATGACGTAAATGTAAATGCATCTATAAATTATATACTGATCACAATTAAGGGATATTTCAAAATGAAATGCTTTCCTAACAAATATTTACTCAATTTATAACACTTATATTCATTATATATATCATATATATTAACCTTATGTTTGATTGTTATTTTTATTATAATGAATCCTTGTCCGTTCAAAATGCTATACAGATCAAATGGAACTGTAGTTCATGCAGGCACCTCTACCTTTCAAAAGTAGATGAAGGGGTCACACACACAGGCAAAACTATATTCTGTCTTCAATCCGCTATGTTAAACAGTTTGTAGTATTACTCCGCTGATGCGCTGCCAAGTAAGGACAAGCTTGATGCACACAAACATATAAAATATACAATAACAACGCACTAATAACGTCATTATCCATGGCACTCATCTTCAGTTCACTTGTTGTTCATTCAGTTCAGTGTTCTACTACTTAATTAGATAAATACAAATAGTCTCCGATTTACGATGGGATATGTTCACGCAAAATCGTAAGTTGAAACAAATCGAGGAGTTTTATTAAAGAAGAATATAAAATATAGTTAAAAAATAGGGAGAAAATACAGAGAAACTTTGTTTTCTGTATTACAACTTGCAGCTTATAAACTAGGAAGACTGAGAGAACATTCAGTGAGGGCGGGGCCATTTATGAGGAACTCTTAACTGGGATTAAAGACAAAAATATGCTGCTACCATTGGCGTTTTTCTAAAAGTGTATATGTTTTATTCACGTATTCCCCATGTTCATTTTAGTTCAATGATTGTGTCTTATTTTATTATTATTATGTATTATTATCATCTGCAGAAATAAATGTGATATTAACATCACGTATCGGCTGGCAGTCACGCCACTCTGCATCGGCAATTAAAAAAACTGTTTTTGTACGTCTGGTCGGCGTAAAACAGGGACTATGTGCTGATATTGGAGTCAAACGGACTTTACTTTGAAATGTAGTGGAGTGAAAGAAAGTATCAGATAGCTGAAGTGCTTAAAAATGACACGTACTTTGACATCAACACATCTGCCTCTGTTCTGTTCTTACCTGCTCATAGCTACCACTTGATTGATCGTGATAAACGTGCTGAACGTTGCTGTGTCTCTGCCTTTCTTTTTGTCTCTCAGCATACTCTGCTCCCGGGACACCACCTGCCAACCGCTCCTTCGTAGGAATCCGAGACCCTGCAAGTCTGTATCAGGCTCAGGTACTGAACCATAAAGCATCATTAACCTGCTTCTCTCCATACTCCATCTGTTACCCCCAGTTCCAGGTTTTTTATCCAATCTTGGATAATAAAAAAAAATACAAATGAACCCTTTAAAAACATTTCATATAATTAGTAGCATACGGGGTATGACAAGAGCATGATTATGATAAATATCACCTGGTGTAAAGCGAAGAATTATTATTTTTGCATCACTATGGGTAGCAGCATGGAGTTAGCGGAGTGACTTCACTGCTCCAGAAATCCTCGGTTCGATCCAGCCCTTGGACTTTGTCTGTTTGGGTTTACTCTGGCAACTCCAGTTTCTTCCAACAATCCAAAGGAAATACATTAGTTTAATTGCTTGCTCTAAGTTAAACCCAGTGTGAATGGATTGACTAGTATTGATGTAACCTTGCTCCTGTCATGAACAGGCACTGCTACTGATACAGATTCACTAAATAAAAACAAACATTTAATATATCATCAGGGGGGTTTGGGATTTTTCTGTCCATCTCAATACATTGTAACCACTGTACAAAGCTCTCACTTTGCAATCTAGCCCAGGCTTTGGCGTCAGAAGCACAGAGGCTGCTAAATAAAATACTGATGTGTGAAATGATGCAGCGGTTAAGGTACAATACTGTGGATCAGAAGGTTCACGGTTCACACTATAGTATCAGTAAGCTGATCTGGATAAGGGTGTCTGCTTCATGACTACCTGTAAATCATTTGTCTCTGAAGAACTAAAAGGGATATAAAGGGGAATAATTGATAGTGGACTGCTCTTGCATCGTGCATAGAATTCAGTCGGTACCATTACAAGACAGGAAATTAACACAGTCGTACACAGCATGCTGTAACAGCCTGACTGATGGAAATGCACTATAGATATCATACTGAATTATACATCTTTACTGTCAGTGTCTACTACACTGCTCTGGTCTGAAATGTGTGAGTACACCTGTAATATATTATAAATCACAGGTGTAGAGTTGCTCTTTGCCTGGACTTCACCTTCTTACATAAAACAGAACTGAAGACAAGAAGGAGCTATGGGATTTTCCTCAGAAGCTTCTGAGCATGAGGGATGTAGTCCAATTCCAGACTGACCTCAGCCTTTTGATGCTGTTCTGGTTTCTCTCCAGAAATGTAAGCTGTCGCTAAGGGACAGTGCACCCTTTTTTATTATACAAGCCCAAATCAGAAAATCGTTGGACCGTATGGAAAATGCATTTAAAAAAACGCAGTGTTCCTAACATTTACTATGACTGTTATTTCAGTGCCGTTTTGAACCTGAGACATTTCATGTTTTGTCTGGTCACCTAAGTTTAGTTTGTTAATAAACATCATTTCCAGCATTTAAGGCCTGCAACGCATTGTAAAATTGGGATGGGGACAATTTAAGGCTAGTTATGAGGAAAACAAAAAACTATTTAAGGGCGTGATTTCGAACAAGAGATCGAAGTCATGATTTGGTACAAAAGCAACATTCAAAAAAGGCTGAGACTCTGAGGGGCGAGTTTGCCCAACAAATGAGTGAAAACATTTTTTGACATGTTTAAAATCATGTCTCAAAGAAAGAACTGTCTCTGAATTACTTTATCAAACCTTTATTGGGCACTACAATACAGAGTTACATTCACAAATCCCACTTAAAACTTTACTGTAAACCTTTATTTTAACCATCTGCAGAAGTGAAATTGACTTATCCGGGCTCTGAGGCACCTAGGATGAACAATCACACAGTAGAAACGTGTATTATGGTCAGATGATCAGTATTCCAGACCTTTTTTGGAAGTTTTTAGGAAACTTTTTGCGCTCCAGACCAAAGACGAAAAGGACCATCCAGACAATTATCAGCAACAAGTCCAAAAGCCAGGGTCTGTCATGGTATGGAGCTGTGTCAATGCCCTTGGCAAAGGTTATTTACAATTCTATGATGGCAGCATTAAGTAACATTTTAGAGTAACATAATCTGTCTGCAAGGTGGCATCTTCTCCAGGGATGTCTATACATTTTTCAATAAGACAATGCAAAACCACACACTACACACATTACAAAGGCCTGGCTACAAAGGAAGAGGGCACTGGAGCTGGACTCTTCTGCCTGCAATAAAAGTCCCCAGTAACCGTACAAAACACTGCTTTTTTTAAAATAGCAATTTCCCCTATTATCCCTAGTTATCTGATTTGGGGTTGTACGATGAAATCGATGTACTGTTTAGATTTGGTTTTACTCTAAAGTTGCACTTCACCTGTTATGACATGAAGAAATACTGCTCGGCATCAGTACGGAAATGATAATACAATACACAAAGTGGGTCGTACACATTTCCTCTAATGACTAATAACGTTATAAGCTTGAGCAGCCTAATGGATTTAAGAAAATGGTTCAGAGGACCATCTTCTGTTACTGCCAAAATGGGCTGCTAGTATTAATAGTGAGAATAGGACACAAATAAAAAAGCAGACACAAAGCAGACACAAACATGTTCCCCATATTTTCTAAGGGAGAGTCAATGTGTATTATTTGCATGATTGACTGATTACAACCAGAACTTGCATTCACAAGAGTGTCATCATTGAAGTTGCTTGGTATTTTATAGTTATGACATTAGCTTGTTCGAAGGAGGTGTAGATGAAAGCCTGTTGTTAGGATGTGCAGAGTGGTGCATAATGAGCATGTGTAGGTTGGGATTTTGATATGTGCAATAGTGGTGCGTTTTCTAAACTGTCGCTTAATTTCCTCCCGTAAACTACACCATCCAAATACGTATCAGTCATCAACAGTAAGGGTTGAACCTGGAACCCTACTCACCTATTAAATCTAAATGACCAGCTTCATATAGTTCTGGCTATGACCCAGAGGCAGGGGTGGACAACACATAAATTCAGAAGCTAGTGCAGTGGAAAAGTGAATCCTTGCATTGGCCCTTGGAGGGACAATTAGCTATAAAAGGGCAATTTAACACAAATCTAAGATGTGCTATTAGCTAATTAACTGCTGTTAAGTATGGATGTAATCAAACGCTCCCCAGTGACTTCAGCATTCAGACACAGCACCAAATAACGCTGTTGATCCGTATAGAATGGAGCAGTGATCTTCATTATAGGTGCTCTGCAGTCCATAACTGGAACTCTACTACCTGAACCATTGCTTTACATGTAAACACATTTAATTACCTAATAAAGGAAAGACTAGAAGACTTGTACAGTCAGATGTAACTTATCCAGAGTGACTTATAATTAAACTTACCAGTTAAGGTTTAAGGGTTTTGCTCAAGGTTGAGCACTGGGAGCTTGGCAAGGACGAATATTTGGTCTCATGGTCTTTGATTTAATCCAGAGTCTTAAACATGATACTGTCACTGCTCCTCTGATTATTGGCTCATTGTGCAGACAGTGTTATATATTGTACTGCTCACAAATGTAAATTTACCGGTAGTTACCTCTAAGTGTGGGCTTAGTGCATCACCTCCATGTTTCTACACTTCATATTATCAGTTAAACTTACCATATAGAAGCACTTTTTAGTTTTACAGTTATAGATGATGTTAGTCCTGTTTTCTAATTGTCTAATGGCACCCAAAGGGCCAACACAGATCAGATACTGTTTGAGTGGTGGGGCATTCTCAGGACTACGTGCGTTGTGCTGGTACATCAGATACTGCAGTGCTGCTGGAGTTTTAAAACACTTTAGTGTTACTTCTGGACTGAAATACCAAATATGTACAGTGACCATCATCCTGTAGGCAGTGTCCTGTGAGAACTGATGAAGCTCAGTCGCGAGAGTGGTGGTCTGTAGTGTTAAGCTGCCTTGGTTTGTGGCTGGCCTTCCAATTATGCAATATAGGTTACAGGTACACAAAGCCTAGTAAGAGTTCTCTGGCAAAAGTCCAATTACCTGGCACCAGTTAGTCCAAGGTACACTATATAGACAAATGTTTGTGGGCACCATTTCAGCAAAGCATTTAAATATAAAGCAGACATTTCTCAATTCTATTAGGATCAGTTTCCAACAAGTCTGTTAATCAACATTTTGGTCTATTGTCCATAACTAAAGTGTACTGAGAATTGTTTTTTCAACTTTGATTTTGAGTCAAAAGATCTTCATTTGATTACTGAGGTTAATGTTAGGGCTAGATACACTGCTCACAAAAACTAGGGGACAATTTTTGTGAGCAGTATATTGACTAGTTAATGTAATCATTATGTCAGTGGAAAGTCCCCACAAGGATAGTGTGTGTGTGTGTGTGTGTGTGTGTGTGTGTGTGTGTGTGTGTGTGTGTGTGTGTGTGTGTGTGTGTGTG
>JAVSBV010000113.1:7783006-7805398 GCA_033117975.1 Parotocinclus spilosoma
GTGTGTGTGTGTGTGTGTGTGTGTGTGTGTGTGTGTGTGTGTGTGTGTGTGTGTGTGTGTGTGTGTGCGTGCGTGCCTGTGTGTGTGGCGTGTTAGCTGCAGGACTGCGGGTTAATCCCCACGTTGCAACATTGCTGCTGGTGCTGCTGCATTGCAGTGCTGTCAGCCCAGTAAACAGTGCACTATACCTCAGTGAGGTGGGATAATGTAGATTCTGAGAGGCAGGGAAGTGCAGTGTGAGTGTGTGTTTATTTGGGGGTTTTTTTCCCTAAGCATACTGTATATCAGGGCTCTGAAACACTCAGTTCAGTTTGCTGAAGCTGCTTTAATTTCTTTAGCTGATTCTGGAAAAGAGCGAGGGAAAGGGAAGGTAAAAAATGTCCCTGCACTGGGATGCTCACATCCAGATCAGTCTGGAAACCAGACACGGTGTAATCACAGGCTGAGCTTGGCGGGAAGTGAAAGTCCATAGCAGGACAATGTTTGTCAAAGTTTGTTATGAATTAACACAGATAATTATTCCAGACCTTTAGAACATCCAGTGTTTAAGGCATTATATGCTTTCATAGAGAATTGTATTCCACAGCCAGTGTGTTTTTCAAGAGACTCACGTTGCAGACTTGCCTCCGAACACCTCTGAACCATTTAATTAAATGCATAGATAGTCATTTGTTAAGCCTTCATGGCCTAATCTGCCCCCTTTCCCTTTCTTGAACTGGGAACGCACTCTCCCGGCTTTAACATCTTGTTTGTATAAGTCTAACCACCTGTCAATGAGACAAAGCCTTCAGCTTTTATAGCAGACTAAATATTTCTCTTGGAGTGGAGGCCTGACCGCTGGTAGTCTCCCCTCACTGCTGCTGCTTCCTTTTTCTGCAGGACCAAAGCAGAACGAGAGGTTATTTCAGGGGAATTGCACATTTAGCACATGCTAATGGCACAATAATTTTAGCAGCTGGCACCCAATGAAAGGTTCCGAATAAACGATGGGCACAAGGCCATTAAAAGAGCTGGCAGGGGAGTCTTTGGACTCTTGATTTTATCCGTAGCACAACGTTTTGCCTTAATCAGCATTAAATCCCCTGCCCTGTATTTTCCATTGGGGCTTTGTGCAGTGCTGGTTAAGCGATTTGTGCAGTAAAATAGAATACACACACCGAAACTATCTCAAATATAAAAATAAAGGTCACTATAACAACTAGACCCTAGGGAAGTAAATGTTAGGCCTTGTTCTCCCACACTTGTAGCTTTTAATGGCGTTTTTTATTGAAAGCTATAATAAACGTACAATAATAAACCCAAATAAGAAAAAGTTGGGACAGTAATGAAATGCAACTAAAAATGCAGTGTCTTACAGTATGAACCCAAGATGATCCATGTTTTGCCTGGTCAACTTCATTTCTTGTAAACAAAAACATTACCTTTTGGTGTTTCAGGTGTTATTTTTTTCATCCTTCCTGCAAACACGTTTTAAGATGTGCAACAGTACCAGGTCAGCATTGTTGCATTTTTCTTTTACAAAATTATCCACACATTCTCTCCTGAGGACAGGTCAGGACTTCAGACAGACCTGTCCAGTACCCATACCCTCTTCTTCTGCAGCCATGCCTTTGTAATGTGTGAGGCATGTGGTTTTTTTGGACATACCTGGATGTGATGAAGGCAGCATATGTTGCTCTAATGACATGTTTCTGATAATAGACTAAATGGTCCAGAGCACACAGTAACCATTTCCTCAAAAAAAAAAAAAAAAAAGATCTAAAAGACTGACCACGATAAATGTTTCTGCTGTGTGATGGTCCATCCCAGATGCCTCTGAGTTTACAGAAATTAATGCTTCTTCTGAACATGGTTTACATGAGGGTTTTGTTTTTTGCACAGTTTAGTTTAAAGTGGCATTTATGAATGTTGATCCATATTTGTAGAGCTTGATAAAAGGTTGACTAAAGTAATCCCTTGCCCATGTGGTTCTATCAGCTCTTGTCGAATGGTAGTTCTTCATGCAGTTCTGTCTGAGGGATCTGAGATCACAGGTGTTTAGTTTAGACTTGCATCCTTAAATAAAAAAAAAAAAAACTAAATATACATTACGTGTGGTGTAATGTTGCAATTGTAATACTACATCTGCTTCTTCTGGAGCCACATGCACTACCTGAGGCAGTGAGTCGTCTCACCTGGATGGCCAGAAACTTCCTAGAATTTGAAGAGATACAGCAAAACCTGTTTTGGTCCCAGAAAACATTACAGCATTTAGCAGATCCAAAGCGGCAGATACAAACTTATAAGCTACAGTGCAATAAATGGCGTATTAGTAGCTTTGGTCAGAGACTTATCACAGGCCATTTGAAAAGTCTTACCCATATGAGCATGGGTTCCCCATTTAAGACCGTTTCCCTTTAAAACGTCCTCTTTATGCCACTCAGGGTTTTTTCTTTTTTTTCACCTCTCCACCATCTGCTATTGATGGACCAATATGAGCATCCCAAATGCCAAGGCATAGTCTGGCAGAGAAAAAATGTTGTTTACCTGCATACATCCATAATGTAGTAATGCATAAAGCTGTATAAGAGTCCTGACTGATATACAGTGTTCCCTCGCCACTTCGCTGTTCACCTTTTGCAGCCTCGGTGCATCGCGGGTTTTCAAAAAATATTAATGGAAAAAATGTATTGTGAATTTTCGCTTTTTTGCGAAACTTTTACATTTAAAAAAATCACAAAATTTATAAAAAGTTATAAAAAAGATTAATTTTAACAATAAATAAATGTTATAAATGATAAAATATTACGATTTACAGGAAATAGCTGTTGTGTCTACTCGGTATGGACGGAGCATTTCATTATAGACTTCATTCAAGCCCTACGATGCCACCCAAACGTTCCTCAAGATCTACGGCTTAAATAGTGTATAAATACTTAAATAAATATAGCGTCCCTACTTTGTGGATTTTCGTTTATTGCGGGTGATCCTGTAACGTAACCCCCACGATAAACAAGGGATCACTTTATAACCATATCCAACACCTTTAGTGTGACTTAGAATACTAGCTGCCTTATTGTCAGTGTCTGATCTCACGAAAGCTCTTGTGGCTAAAGGGAAGTGAAACCCTACAATCATGGTAGATGGCTTTCCCAGAACAGGGATAGAGCAAAGAAGCACCAACTCCATATTAATGTCATGGATGTTGGAAATGGACATCTGGATGTAATATTCGGACATCCGCAAATTTTTGGCCCTCAGCGGAAACCTTCAGATGCACGAGTTTCAAGCACAAGCTAGAAATAACTTAAAACTAATTTTAAAACCAAACCTATAGTAACACTTTGCATTTAAAAACATGTTCTTCTCAAACCGCTTGTGTAGTTTTTGTTGCTCCCTCAAGCCCGTTTTGTAACTCAAGAAATCCCTTCGGACGGCTGCTGAAGCATGCATAGACAGACGCGAGACATTAATTGAGATGGGATTTGTCTGGTAAGCAGGATGGACTTTTCCACTTACACTGTGAGAAATAAGAAAATAGTTTATGCTCATGGGGCAATGCTCCCATCTTATCTGCTAAGAGTGAGTTCCCATAATAAAAACTAAAAATATACTGAATCACTTATATACGTATATAGTGCTTTTCACGACTGTAACAAAGTAGCTTCACAAAAAAAGAACAACCCTAGACCTTAAGTGAGCATCCATGTGTAAAAATAGTTGGGGAAAACTCTTTGAGGAACAGAAGGAAGAAACACTGAGGCTTAAGTGAATAACTCATCTCTCTCTGAATGAGATCGGACAACAAGATCAAGTCCTTATTAGCCCTTGTTAACCAAAAAAAAAAAAAAAGAGAAGCAGCATTTTGTATCAGGTATCAGATGTTCAGTGTAGTATTTTGAGAGTATGAAATAGGAACGATGTACATACAGGTATGCTCTGTTTAACAACCATTCAAACAAAGTCGGTTTGCTTTAACGCCTGAAGTCTTAACAGTTATAAGCAATTAAACATCTGTACTTTAACTCCGGACGATGTGGCTGTAAACGGTCAATCAAACGGCCAAGTCACGTCCACTAGAGACTGTTTGAACTTGGTACATGCTTTTATGGACATTTTTTGTGTAAGTTACTTGTGTTTGTGTGAGAGTTTCTGCTGCTTATTTGTAATAAGCTGTAAATGGCGCTCCTAAGTATGTGCTTGTCCTATTGTAGGTAGTACTCCTTTGTTTGTCACCCCACTATCTGAATATTTTTTCTTATGTATAACCAAATAAAGTGGTTCACATGCGCTTGTTCCTGATTTTCCGATCTTGTAAGGCCAATCCCAAATAGAGCAAGCCTAGTAGAAAGGAAAAATTCCCTCAAAGATGTAAGGAAGAAACCTTGAAATTACCAAGACTTAAAAAGGGACCCATCCTCCTTGGGTGGTCTAAATGTTAACTGAAATAGTTACGTTTTTATTAATTGTAGAATTAAATAAATAATAACAGTTTAAAAAAATAATGTCAATATTTTGTCACTCCATGATATTAAGTCCTCGAAACAGGTTCCGATTCAGAGGGCTGAAACAGGTATCAGAACATCAGCTTGGAGAGAAAAGAGAAAACGTAGTTACTTATTGATTGTAATCACAGAGCCTATTAAAAATCAAGATGCCATAAAAACACTATGGTAATGTCCAGATAAATGTCCTGGTTCACATGATGTAAGGTGTCTCTTAAATGACCTATACCTGTACGTCAATATACACTATAATAATATTCTTGTGTTATCCATACTACCAAACTTGATATTTAAACGAATAGTAAACTGTCTTTTACCTTTTATTATTGCAGTAACTGCAATACTATTGCAGTAACATATGTGTCAAAATATACCATAGCTTTATGCTCCTGTCAATAACTTTTATATAAATAGCACAAGTGGATTAACTTTATTTAACAGTAGCCAGTCTTGTCAGACTTCACCAAAAGCAATCCAGACTCGTGTTTATTAGCTTTATTAGGTAGCTTAGCACATAGCTAACCTTCTTACTTACTCTGTCCTCTACAAATTCACTGACCAATTCTGATTTTAAAATAGGTTACTGTGGTGACTTGCTTTTCTTCCTAAACTGCCATTTGTAAGCAGCAGTAATAAGCTAGCTTGCACATTGGCTAGTTAGATAGCTAAACACACTGGTCTAGTAGCTGAAACGTTCACCCTTTCCATCCTCTGCAATTTTACATAAGAAAAGCTCACAAAATCAAAAAGGATTGTGTTATTAAAAGTTCTGTTAGCCCATACTGTGATCTAACAAAAGGAAATCTAAAGGAACAAATGTAAGGAAAGAAATCACTGTGAACATTCACTACACATTTGCATTTAGTAAGTAGCAGATTTATCTGGTTCATCCTATTTCATAAGAATTTAAACTTGAATAATGATTACTGGACCCAGGTTTGATCATTTCATTTGACAAAAATGTCTAGCAGTAGTGGTAACTACGTCATATCAGTAGGTCGCACACCTACATTAAGATTATAATGTTTAGTAGACACCCTTATAATTTAATTAGTAATTTAAGATGTAAGCAGATGGCTAACAGTCTTTAGACTCCAAGGTGTTTGCAGAGCATGAAAGGAGCTTATCGACAGAGACAGTGGTTTATGAAAAGGAGTCAGAAGCAGAACATCACAGAGCTTCTAACAAGCTCTATAGCATTGCTATAAAGAAGCCATCGAAGTTGGAACATGACTAATTTGAAAATCCGATAATATTAATGTTCTCAAAAACTTGGAGTGGAGTTATTTGGATGAATGGATGGTTGAAGTTCACACCCAGTTAATAAAAGAGGTTAAAGCTGAATTCTAAAGTCACTCTTAGAACTTTATCTGGCAGAATCGGTGCTAGTACCCTGAGGCAGGTGAAACATAGCCGGATATTAGAGACGATATGACACATGACAAAATTTAGTTCAGGGTACTGTACTTTTATGTTCTTTCATCCCAAAACCTCAGAAGGAACCATAACCTAAAGTGGATTTAGAAAAAAACATTGGGTATTATGTTGTAGCAAACTGTTAATGCCGAAAATCTCCGTATGACTTAATGTGCAAGCCCGAGCATGTGGAGTACTGAAACGCCATGGGGAAAAGTTTTCTGTCAAAGCACTGCAGCGATGACTCAGGAGAAGTGTCATTTCTTGTGAATCCCACCCCTATCTTCACCACAGCATTACAGAATTATTTCAAAGTATTTGATTTTAAAGGCCAAAAATGTAACTTTTATAGTATTTCATTCTAGTTAAGACATGTTTGGTATCTGATCTTTGCTTCCTTGGTTTTGTACCCATTTGATTTCAGAGACTGGTGTTATTTTGGGTCAGACTTGGGATTACTTGGTAGATACATTGATACATAATGCAATGCTTCAGAAACCAAACATTTATCATCTGTTTTTTTGGGGCTCCTAACCATTTCCTCCACTGACCCCAGGGGCAAAAGGTTTCCCAGATAGCTCAAATCATAGCTCCTTTGTGCAGTATGTTCCATAGCCAGGAAATGGCCTCATGCCGCTTTCTATCGGCCAGTTAGAAAATGCTGGAGACAGAGCTACAGCACCATCTACTGGCATCGTATTAGATTTTCCATTGGTTTGACCTTTTGCACTCACTAGTCAGCATATTGTGCATAATAATACTGGTGCATTTGAACGTGGTTTGGCCAATACTTCTTGTCCTTACAATTAAAAATAAGGTAGAAATAAACAGAAAACGTGTTTAAAGCAAGTTGTAACATATGACTGTGAAATAAGTATCAGTTTTCAGCACTGTTAGTTGCTGGTTTTGCTGGAATTACATAATATCCCAGAAAATAGTGAAGTTTGACAGTAGAACCATGAAGTAGCCAAATTACTGTCAGAATCTATGGTAGAACTGTGAAATAATTTGTGGTCAGTATATAGTCAACCAAGTTTAGAATTGTACTGTGAAATTTGACAGTAGAGCCATGAAGTGGCCAAATTACCATCAAAATTCATATTATACCATTAAAAAATCATGATCAAACTGTAAAAGTTCACATTGAAACTGTCAACCAATTTATAGTTTTACTATGAAATCTCACAGTACATTTTTCCTGTGATGCCATGATGTAATTTAATTACACCACAAAGTTACACAAATGAATCTTGGATCTGGTTATTTGGCTTTCCAAACATTTTCATCCTTAGGTTTCTCAAGGTTTTTTCCTTATGTAACATAACTCACCTTGAATTTTGGCTAAGTAAGTCTATATGACATTTGTGGATTGTGGATTGATCAATAGATCAGTAATTTGGCTTGTTATATTTACCGGGTAGTGTGTTTATAAAGTCCAGTACACCTGTTAAAAAATCTAATCAGACAATCACATGGGAGAAGCTCAATTCATTTACATTTGTGTACTGATGAAGGGTATATTCTCTTGATACCCTTAAAACCAGTTGATTTTTGTTTAAACACCACAGCCTACCTGAGTAGTGTTGCTTACCATGTTCCAACAGCATAACACATCATGTCAAGCTCAAATCATGTCAAGGTCAAATTGATTTTTGTAGAGCTTTTTTTTTTTACAAAGGTTCATTGTCTCAGAGCAGCTTTACGATATTATATCATCTTAAGGCCAATCCCAAATTTAGCAAGCCTAGGGCGACAGTTGCAAGGAAAAACTCCCTGAATATAGAAGGAAGAAACCTTGGGAGGACAAAGACTCAAAAAGGGACCCATCCTGCTTGGGAAGTCAAACTGGCTTCCTGAACATGACAGTGAGTTCACTGTGCTCAAATGGCCTCCACAGTCACCAGATCTCAATCCAATAGATTTGCATTATGGATGTGCAGCCGACAAATCTGTAGCACCTGTGTGATGCTAGAATTCCAGCACAGACCAAAATTTTGGAGGAATATTATGTTTCCAGTGCCATGTTTTGTCATAATTATTTAGCATTTTGTAACTCATATTAGACCACATTTAAACCTCCTATTTTGCACTACAACAGCATTTTTAAACCCAAAGGACAGAGCTTGTTGAAAGCACTGTACAGAGCCAAAACCCGATTGTCACATGATCTAGCTCCAACGTGTTCAAAACTCATCCCGAGACAATGCAGACGGCTCTTTGAAACACTGTGAAGTTTCTCTGTATTTGTTATGATAAGTCTCTCAGTCTGTTTTTTTTGTGGCTTTAGCTCCTGTTTGTCACTTGTTACCTCCTAAGACAGCATGACTCAATTTTTTTAACATAATATTATATCTTAGCTCACACAGACAAATGTTGAGCAGAAGCTGCAGTAACATTTTAAATGTATTCATATTGATTAGGACATGGACTACGACCTGTTAACAGGACACAGAAAAGCACCCCCCCCCCCAATGTACTGAGGACGAGCATGGAAGGCTGTATAAATTTTAACAAATGGCAAATTTCATGTTTACAATTTTGCACTGCAGCAGTATGTTATATTTAAAGCACTTAGTGGACCAAAGATGAACCACTGTATGGATCTGGATTGAAGTCCCAGTGGAGTCTTCCGTTCACGTTACATGCAAACACGATTGGCTGTAATTAAGAGGAAGCTGGTTGGAGGATCATCCAAGTCCTTGCAACAGCAACCCCAGTCCTGTGATCAACATCCTGTCCAGGGCACACTTGCATCTGCACCTTGTGTTCTCCAGTCAGGTACCAGAGGTGGTTACTGGATAGGCACCAGGTCATTTTGGTCATAACCAGCTCCACTTGGTTGAACATTTTGCTCTCACCACTTGCTACTGTCTGTATGGTGTTTGGCACGTTCTTCACATGACTGCAAGGTTTTCCTCTGTATATTTTTTACAGTAATGTGGCGTATAGTTTTGGAGCTACACAGGGCCTTAAGTTTACACTTAGCGCAGTTAGCAGACACCCTTATCCAGAGCGACTTCAAAAAGCACTTTGTATTCTTCCTAGTAGACAAAACCTTGTTAGTACAAAATAAGCAAAAGCCCAAGTGAAGTTTTTGTGATGAGTTTTTAGATGGCAAGAAATTCAGCCATTCGGACACCCAGTGGAAGGTTATTCCATCACCTGGGTGCCAGGATGGAGAAAAGTCTTGATGATTGTCTTCCTTTCCTCTTACAAACCCTTTCCTTCTCATTCTTCATTGTACTCTCACCCTGTGTAGACTGTGGAATGTTCTTCACGTTCCCACTCTTTGAGTCTTTTTTTTTCTGCAATATTGTGCAGTGTGACGTGGTAGTGCCTCTCCAACGTCCAGTTACTGTTTTCAGGTTCTCTCTTTGTCCATGTTTCCTCTAGCTTCTCTACTTTCCTTTTACCTCCAAAAAATATGCCAGTAACAAAATTGCCTCTTCCTCTGTTTCTGCTCTCTGTTGTGTTTGCATGACCCATTGGATTGGCCAACAAGGTTTCAAGTGGAGTTGACGTACTTGTGCTTTGTAGCTTAAGCTACTAAAAGTAGCCTTTTAAACATGTTTTTGGTTCTATTGTTCACTTTTCAACAAGTCATGGGCTATGCACTGAATAAATGCAAATTATTTTGAATCAATGTATATAGAGCTTAATTTCTTTATTTATGTTGAGTCTTAACAGTGTCAGAGTTTTGTTATACTTAGTCATTCTTTTCTCTGTGTTGTGTAACTGTGGCCGTGTTCACTGTGGTCTGTCTTCATGTGCCAAAAGATTGACTGTTCCAGCTCTCACATATGGACTGGTTTCAGCACTTGGCTTTTACTCAAGTCTGATTCTCAGGCCAGTTGTGTTGTTTGCTTGCTAAATACTTGCATCATGCGCAATGCATTATGGGACTGTGGTGGCTTAGCGGTTAATCCCACCTCTGCCAAGCTGTCACTTTTGTGTCTTGATCAAGGCCCTTTATACCAGTTCTAAGCCATTCTGAATAAGGGTGTTTAGTAAATCACTAAATATTCATGTATTAGCAGCTTTGATGTTCTACAAAAATATTGGGATACTACTACTTATCACTGATTTCTTCTTGTTTCAACAGAACTTGAATGACTAGGGTGTATTGAGTATTATATATAGTTGAGATTTTTATTTAGTATTTAATACAGAAATCCAAGTAATTCCAAACAGTTTTATTAATAAGTGCCAAAATTATGTAGAAAAACATTAATCCTAATTTTATTGTAAGATTGCACAGTAGTAGTGCAAATACCAAACCAACTACATTTAATTGGAAAATAAATAGATGGTATATATGGAGCAATAATATATATATATATATATATATATATATATATATATATATATAAACACACACACACATACATATGGGTGCTCCACGGTTTACTGTGGGGATACGTTTATATATTCAAAATTCAATTTCATTTTAAGGTATCCCCTAATTTTTGTGAGCAGTATATCATAGCGTAGCCTACCCTAAACATCGCCCACATTAACCTACAGTTGGCCAAAATCATGAACACTAAACTTATTTTATAATACTGTACTTAATATCTCATGTAATGTACTGAATAATGTAACATAGTGCATTGGCAGACTGAGGGCACAGCTGGCTACTGACCGGCTGCCCGGTGTCCTGTAGAAGAGTTTTATACTGCATCATGCTTACCCAAGTAAAACAAAATCAAATTTTAAATTCCTGCTGAATTTGTATTTATGTGTGTTTCAGATTCCCATTGAAAAGTAAATGAACTGTAAATCTAATGGGTCAAAAATACTACAGGAAGTACCTGAAAACTAAATAAGTTATGAATACTTATTATATTATAATAAGTTATAAAGTGTTTCTAAAGCATCTGTGGTGAACAGCAGTTACCGTGATGGAAAGGATTCAAATTCCAACCCTGCCAAGCTTGAGCAAGTTTGAACATATTGACATGCCATTATGTTTGTTTGTACTGAGTGTTCATGCATGAAACACACAACATATTGTAATGCATGTAAGCATACAAAATATTATGACCACCCTATGTTTCTACACCATTATACTGTCCAGTATATCAGCTCCAGTTGGCCATATAGACTTTGTAGTTCTATAATTACAGCTAGTAGTTTATGTTTCTCTACGCACTTTGTTATTCCTTTTTCTCTAGGACCCCCAAAGATCAGGTACTGCTTGGGTGGTGGATCATTCTCAGCACTGCAGTGACACAGATGTGTTGGTGGTGTGTTAGTGTCTGTTGAGCTGGTATTGGATCAGACACGGCAGTGCTGCTGGAGTTTTTAAACACCGTTTACTCACTGTCTACTTTTTAAAGCCCTTTACGGTCTTGCACCAGCTTGTAGACATAAAGTCAGAGACGGTATCTCATATATTGTTGCCCAGTTTGTGTTAGTCATTCTCTAAACCTTTATTAATGCTCACAATTTGATGCCGACAGGATGCTGGTGGCTGGACATTTCTGGCTGCTGGTCCAGCAGTCAAAATGAGGTGTTTATAATCTCCAGCAGCACTGTTTACAGGTCAAGTTGTAACATCTCAGCCCAGTGAGTGTAGAAACAAAGAGACTGTGTGCATACATACAGATATATATGATATATATGTATGGATATACTGTAACTGAAACTGGAAGACACAAGTCAACATGACAATGAGAAAAGCTAAATAGGATGAAAATACATCCTTTAAGTAAAAATAAATAATTGCAATACTGGAATACAGTTTTACAAGACAAACCTGATCAGTCAGACGTTCATGCTCCTAGTGTGCTTGAGCTTTATTTGTCTTTATGGCTGGATTAATTAAGTACAGTTGGGTGCAGTTAAAGGTGTCTGTTTGCTGCTAAATTACTTAGAGCTCAGTGGAACACGATGAACTCTTAACCACTGCTGTTTTTATAAGGCTTTGTCCAAATTGAAAAAAAAGACTTCAGCGGTGTGCAAACCAGTGCCAAAATCTTATTATGTTTTAAAGAGGTCTGGGCTGGGGCCCGCTGGGCTCCCTCATGCTGGCTCCCTTTACTCTTTAACCTGTATTATGTTTAATAGCCGCATGGCTCTGCAGATTCTGACAGCGATCTACACTTGGAGCCCACTGGGGCAGCAGACATCTCATCCCTAGTGAAGTGCTGCGGTTTGGAAATGCTCAGCGCCATCTTTAAATCACAGAATCTCCAAACATTCTTTATCAGAGCAAATGATCATCTATTCTCCTGTATTTATATAAATGAAAAGCACTGAGGAAAAAGGCCAGGAGATGGAGAAGGGAGTTCCCAACAGTCCCACGTAGGCAGGGAGCGTATGGAGAATGTCCAGAATGAAAACTGTCCAAGGGGTGGGTGCCAGACAGCCTGACTGGGTGGCTGATTGAGTATCTAATTTATTGACTGCTCGACTGATTGAAACGCCATTGTTGAAAATGAGCTTGATAAGCAGTTAAGCTCGTTCGTTTTTAAATTGCTTTCGACATTGGTGGAGCAACGTTATGGGAAGCCAAGTTGTGAGATGACAGCAAAAGTCTTAGCAAAGAAAACAACTCAGCATAAAGAAAAATCCTTTGTAGGACCCAGGCTTACTTGGGAAACCCAAACGTCTCTGGATTTGTCCGGACCTCAGTACACTAGGTGGCGTTATATATCTTGATGCCAGGAAAGAAGTTTTATCTAGCAATTTGTTCCCACCCCAAAGAGCTGAACAGTGAGAGTCACGCATTCAATGAAATCATAAAATTGCCGTTGAGTAACTAATTAAGCTTTTTTCTTTTCTCCTTTTCTGTTGCAGTCCTGGTATCTGGGAAACTGATTCAGACGCAGTGGATACCCCCAAGGTCACGCGGACATGGATCTGAGATACATGACATAACTATTTTGTGGATTTTGGAAAACAAGATGCAAGAGGGAAAACCGATATATATATATGCAGTATTTGTATATATACAGTATATATGTGCGTACGTATCGGCATACGTGCATACATATACACACCTATCGATATCTAAAATGCTTCAGTAAACTGTTTTGTTTTTTGAGAGACGGTGGACAATGAATGTCAGAGGAGAGCAGCCAAGCTTGAGAGACTGCGGTTGCATGAGATTAGAGGAGAGCTGATGATTGTTGGTCGTTTGGGGGTCGGCCACACTGAACTGAACTGATCCGAACTGCGGGCCAGAAACTGAAGCGTGCAGATAAACAAGCCCACTTTGCCCCCACTCCCACCCGCCGGCTCCTGGAATAGCCCTCCTCACCCTTCCTCTGCTACAGGTGCTGCTTCCTCATATATGCAAAATACGTATCTTTTTTCTGAGCAGGAGAGGGACGCCCTGATGACTCCCACACATCCCTGTTGTTTTAGTCTTTCTTTTGTTATTTTTGAACAATTTTAAAACGTGGGCAGGGGTCTCGGGGCAATATGAAGGGTCATCATGTCAATCTGAGCAACTGCTAAGTTCTCTTCACCTTCATGAACGATTGTTCAGTTTTATCGACAGTCGTGCTTCATCAGTTGATCAGTCGCAGCGATCACTTTTTTAGTCGTTTTGGTGGGCGACACAGTATTTTTTGAACCTTAATTGAAAAAAACGTGGTACTCGCTGCCACTGGAATACATACGCCTACAAACACAGACACACACAGTGCGTAAAGAACACAGCATTGGTTCGTACTGTTAATGGATACACTAACAGCATGAAGAGAACCGGTGTCCAGGCCCTCCTCCTGTAGCCTGCTGTGTGTTGTTGAGTTGTGCTCGTCACCTCCATACACACCCAAAGTGAACTACAGTACTTCTACTTCCACAATGTGTTCATTCATGTAGATAAACAAGTATTATCCTAGTTACAAAGGGAGTAGGGACTAGTGATCTGTCATTACTAAGACAGTATTGGGCGTAGAGAATAGACTCAACCCCCCCCCCCCCCCCTCCCCCTCAATTTCCTTTATCAATTTTTCGGGGATTGTTTAAACTGCATTGGAAATTACCGGCATTGCACTACTTCTTTGCAGTTTCTTGGCCTATTTGTCTGAATGCTGCAAGTCTTCTTAGTTAGGATTTTGTTTAGTATAACGTATCTAGTGTCTCCTTGTAGTCGTACATAAGGATCGGATTTAGAGACGTCGAACATTTTACGGCGTTCGACGCGATGCAACTTTCTACGCGTGAGTCGCGGATCCTGATGAATGCTTCCACGTTTTTGAGCTAAACAGCTGAAGAAGTTTGAACGTCCCATTGAATTTTGAATCCTTGAAAATTGAACGTTGAATTTTAATCCTTTTGAGCCGGGCTTACATTGTACACACCTGGCATAGCATTCATCTGTCGACATTGTGTCGTTAAACGTCACTCCATCCGATACAACATTAGGAAACTGGTGATTTCTGGTCCAGTAGCGATTCAGGGCCAGTAGCTATCGATTAATTAAGCTGACGAATATCACGGGGTGACAATATTGCTTTCGTTGTACAGTGTAAGCCTGGTTTGTGCTTTCTAGAAACTGTTACCTTTAGTTTTATGGAATTTCTGCCATGTGGCTCTCTGTTCTCAACTCTTTGCACGCAGAAAGCCCGTAGCGAATAAGGCTGGGTCCCTCTTTTGGTTCGCATCTGCGTTTTTCTGAAGCAGGACTGTTTGCTGCACTTTGTTACCTGTTTAGAGGTTAATAAAAGAACATCAGGGCTTAATCTGCTATCAAACCCAAATAATCCCAGAGCCATGAAAAGTGCCTACAACATTGCAAGTTTTTTTTGTTAGTTAGGTTTTTATTCTTATTATCATCCTCTATTATTATTATTGAGTAGAAAGTCCACAGAGGGCAACGAAAAAAGCATATTTACCCCCCTTTGCTACAACATGAAAAGGCTAACATTTACAGTGTGAGTGAAACGGTGGAATGTTTACTCCTCTCAGCTTTTGATAAAGCTTTACACACCTGTTGAGTTTGAGCCCCGAATTACATCCGTGATTGTGTTTAAGGTGCTGACATGAGAATATCTATATATCGGTAATATATAATAACTGCATGGTGCTTTCTAAGGAAAAAAAACAATAATAAAGCTCAAGAGGCCACCATATCGTTGACACGGGCGCATGGCAGAATCTTAGTAGACGCTAAACTTTTAAACTCCAAACTACTTTAACCCCGATGACCCTGAACCAGAGAGCGTAGGATAGGACACAGATGGGTTTTTAACTTCACGGGACTTTACCTCCCCCAAACCCCTCTTCGACTTTGCACGACGTTTTATATAACACATTATGTGCCTTGCCTTTAGTTAAGAACAATAATACATGATTGAAATTGTAAATGATTTTTTTAATGTAAAGAATCGTCACTGAAAATAAGATGTAAAAGAAAAAAGATGCTGCATGTTTGCTTGTCATTATCTGATTAGGACTTAGAGAGTTACAGCAGATTGGAACAGGTAAGACTGGATTCCTTTGCTCATTTTATTAACCTTGTAGTCGTCTTTCCATTGCATGAAAGTTTCATTGCTCTTGTTTTGTAGTTTCTCACCGAAACTCAGCCCTCTCGCTCCTGTAGATGGTTAACACGTGAAATGTATGTGCTTTTTGTTTCCAACCTGACATTATTTTTGATATTTCCTTATTCATAATGAATGTAGTGTACAGAGGAATATTTTGACAACAGACAACAGATGGGAAGAAAACATCCTGGATCGAAAGATGACATATAAAATCGAATCCAGATGAATATTAGCCATGTATGCTGGGCGAATTGGGCAATAGTGGGGTTAGTAAAAAAGACAATATAATAACCATAAACAGTTAAGAATTCTCATTGATCCTAACCGACCAAATGAAATAGGCAGACACTGACTTTGATTAGAATGTAATAGTTTCTATGGTTTTTTTTTTGCTTTTGATCACTGTGGTGTTATTAGCATTTTAGTAGTTAGTAGTAGTACTTAGAATTTCCTGTAACACATTTATCGAAATTATTTTTCCAAATTATCTTATTATTCAGTGTATTAGCCAGACTAGGTCCACCTGTATGATGCTGACTGGCCAAATGGAAGCTTATACCTTCAAATTTTATTTGTTTGTTTGTTGTTTAATGACTCCTGTAGGCACGATTCTGACTCAATTTGTTTTAAGTTCTGGAGGATCATAACAATCAAATACCTGACTGTGAAAGTTAATTGAAAGCCAGTAGTTGTTCCACGTCACGCACACATTCGGCTAATTTGTCTTTACAAGCTCCAGTTTCTTTCAGAGTGGCCATGACAGCAGTTAGCATGTTTTTGGTGTATAATGCTAGCTGCTGAATTTAAAAAGACAAGTGTAGTATGAAATTTCATAGTAAAACTGTGAATTGTTTGACAGTTTTAATGTAAACTTTCACACTTTGATAATACGGTTCTTAGGACTTTTGAACCGTATTATGCAAAATTCAGCCGGAAACTTTCTTTATTATTTACCAAAGCAGTTGGTGGGTCAGGGTTCTGCCCCAGTGGATGATTGAATGTGGGCCAGCTCATGTTGTTCATACAGCATTTCATTTTTAACTCCCATTTCCAAATACATTTACATTTATGTCATTTAGCAGACACTCTTATCCAGAGCGACTTACACCTGATACAGTCTTACAATCTAAGAAGTTGTGGGTTAAGGGTCTTGCTCAGGGACCCAACTGTGGCAGCTTTGCAGAGGTGAGATTGGAACCCCTTCTTGTCCAGAGTCCAGCACCTTAACCGCTAGGCTACCACAGTCCCACAATATAGCTACAGATGATAGAACTAACCTTTTAAACCTGAAATCATGGCCTAAGAGTCATCATGTATGGTTAAAGCATATAAAGCAATACACACTACAAATTGTAGTAAAAATGTGAATTGTTTGACAGTTTTAATGTGATTTTTCACGGTTTGATAATAAGGTTCTCAAGAGTTTTTGATGGTAATTTGGCCACTTCATGGTTTATATTGGTTAAACAGTACATCTTTTTCTGGGCTTATATAACAACATATGACTATTTCATTAACTATAGTTAAGCCATATCATTGTAGGAAATTTACTGACATCAGGTTATGGAGAAATGGAATGCCTGAATAACTGGATACAAAACCATAGCATACGAAATGTTTAGCAATTCATGTTTCAAAATCTCTGCACTTCGTAGATTAGCCATGTCTGTGTAGTTTGTATTGTGCATGTGTTTTAAAAGTTGGATTCTATAGGTACCTATTGATATAGACCACCAAGATTGTTTAGTTTAATCTCCCAGGCTGAATCTGGCACGAAAGCCATTTTAGCTCAGTGCTGTTGTAGCATTGTTAGCATTTTAGGGATATAGTGTTGCAACTAGCTGTACTGAAATATGGTTCAACAGGAAGTACTAACTATTAACTGCTTAAAAGTGAATAGTGTTTTACATTCCCTATAGCACTTAATCTGTTCTTACTTTAGTCATGACTGGCTAGTTAGTATGGATCAAGATATCTGTCCAAATTTGAATAGGCTATCGGCTATACCAATCGATATATGAGAACGGTTCAAGCAATTAATTGGTAGCATTTTTAGCATCACTATTAGCCTTTATTTAATATTTTTGGCTGAAAAGTCAGGACTGAATCCCTGCTTGTGAACGTTTTTTAACATTTAGAAGTATTCCTTACTCCCTTTAGCACTTTTTTGCCTTTGTTTTTATCTCTAAATGCTTCAGATTAGCCATAACTTTGTGATTAGCATGTTTCCTGTGTATACCACTAACTGATCATTTTTAATAGGTACATAATGTTATAGAAGAAGATAAACTTTTTTTATTAGAATAGCAATAGTTTTGTCATGTCAGCCCTTTTTAGCTTCAAATACTGAAGTGTTGTGGAAACATTTTGGATGGAGTCTGCTCATTAACCAGGCTCTCCAGAACTCAATAACCAATTAATATTTACTTAGAAATTGTTCTATTTTCCTCTAGCTCCTAATCATAATCTCTACATTCTTCAGAATAGTTGAGAGGTAGTTAGCACATTTCGTGTGTTTCATGCTAACTGGCCAATTTGAAAAGCGTGTCTGGTGATGTACTTTTTGAAATAATAAAGTTTGTTTAGAACCTGCTTACCCCTAGCTTTTAGTCACTGTGGCACTGTCACCCTAGGCTTATTCAATTTGGGATTGGCCTTTTAAGATAATACAATATTGTAAAGCTGCTTTGAGACAATACACCATTGTAAAAAGCTCTATAGAAATAAATCTGACTTTGATATTGTTGTTTTGGATAGGTTTATGCTAGTAGTCTTTCTTGTTTCTTTCTGATCTTTTTTACTGTAGGTTCACATGCTATCTAATCAATTTAAATAGCTTCTGATTGGCCCGTACGTTAATTCAACTTTAGATAGATATTATATGCTATTAGATCGTAGCTTTTGTTTGGTGTTTGTCTATTTGTAAATTTCCCCAAATGATCTTCTGGTGGATTTTTTTGTGATTGAATACCTGATTATGAAATTGAAGAGTCTTGCTCATGCCCCTTCACGTTTCTTAAATACTCACGTATTGTTTTTCGACTTAAGTGTTAACATTGGAGAAGTGACTACAATGTGATAAAGTGGTTTGTACACTACGACTTCTTTGCTGTGTCAGTCTGCCTAAACTCTCCCTCAAATGCTCATGAATTAATGACATTGTCATTTATGAGGGAGTTCCAGATCTTTTTCCAGATTTGCGATCTGAAACCCTTACTTGACTTGTTTGATAGAGTTTTCTTTTTAGGACTAAAGCATAGGAAAGGTAACTAATCTAGAGTAAGATGAGATACCACAGGGTCGGTGAAGGCCATGTTGTAGTTTGTGGTAGTTGTAGTACTGTTTTTGCAATGCACATTGCAGTTTTGGTTAGCTATCGAGAATTGCTGTAAGATTATTTGAGTAAGAAGAATGGGCAGAACGAGAGGTTTTGTTTACATTAAGCCCATGGTTATGGTCTTGGCGTTAATGGTTTATGAGGTCTGGCCTCGCCCTGGCAGGAGAGCAATGCTGCAACTACACATTTATTCCAATACACGTATTACAAAAGATCTGCAAAAATTCAGCAGGAAACTTTCTTTATTATTTAACAGAGCAGTTGGTGGGTCAGGGTTCTGCACCAGTGAATGATTGAATGTGGACCAGCCCATGTTGTTCATACATCCCATTTCCCAATAAAGCTCCAGTCGATAGAACTAACCTTTTCAACTTGAAATCCTGGCCTAAGAGTCATTATGTATGATTAATCAATACTTATTATTAATTGATTTTTTTTACTATTTAACCAATGGAATGTTTTATTATTTATTAAGGTACAGTCAGCCATTTTGACTGAATTTGGACTGAATGTAGCCAAAGCTGGCTGTTTTGAAATAAGAAGATAAATGTTTCTGCATTTTAAGAAAATGAATTCAAAACAATTGATAGCACCATTCAGAGGGTTGAATATCATAAAATATTTTTACCAAAAGTTACTATTAATGTTATTGCCCTATTCGAAGGTATAGTGAGTCATTTTGGCTGAATTGACCTAATGCCTGCTGCTTTAAAGCTTAAAGTCGAAGCAAGAAGAGACAAGTGCCCCTAAATGGTCAGATCTTGGCACACATAATTTGTTTTAGTCCTCATGTGCAAACTCTGTATCAGCGACAGAACCCCGAGGTTTATTTTGTATGAACATGCATTTTATTGACAGCTATTAGAACTGTCAATCAAAAACTTTCAAAATTGCTGACTACACATTAAATTGAATCTTACTTATTTACAATCCAGTAGTTCCAATACTCAGGCAGATTCAGATTGCCCACCACCTGTCCTGTGAATATTTGCACTGCTCCACACTCACCTCTCTGAAGTCGTTGGCCCCGAAGCCAGGGCGCCGCCACCGAGTAACTAAACACCAGCATGAAGAGCCTATAGAGAAGTTTCAGAGTGAGCCATCTGCTTCTTTTCCTTTATTGCGAGCTCAAACACAAACTCTTCACATATTTGTTGTCACCCCAGTTTCTCACATTTGTCGTTTTTAAAGTGGCCACAGGTGAGAGATAACTTTTACAAATTTAATCATGTATTAGAGCTTGCTGGTGCATGTAAAATCATACTGTTTTATTTTCCTTGACTAATATTTTTGCAGATCAGAGCTCTTAAATTATTATTAACGCTTTGTTACATTTTGAACACATTGGCTTGTGTATAAACGCTTACCGTATGTATCTCGTACAATAAGGAATGAGGCTAAATGTACAGAAAACTGTTTTTTGTTTAAGAAACTATATGTTCGTGTTTGTGTCTTTGGGTTTTAGTTAACATAAGCTTGTGGCAAATCCACAGAAAAAAACATGCATGTTCCTTTTAACGGATCTGCTGTTGCTGGTGTGTGCTAGTAGACGCCACATTCAGGCGCTTGGACTTGGAATTGTGGGCTTGTGTGGACTTTAGCCTCACTTGCTGTCATTTTAAACTAAGCCTCGGTTTAGCTTTGAGGGGGTATGCAAATTCCATCACCCTTTTCTGCTCTGTAATTCTTTAGTATTCACTATTGCAATGCAACAATGAAACACTTTTTCTCCCTTTTTCCCTTCCAGTTGAAAGATTGCACTAGAAAACACGCTATGATATTTTGTCTAAGGTTTTTTAAAAGGTGTACCTAGAAATAGTTTGGTTCGATGATGCATTGTGATGGACTGTAGACGAGAATAGCATTGAGAACGAGAGAAAGAGATTAAATAGCTGCGTTAATGACATCACTTCATTTACTTTATCCTAGTTTCCCAATAGAGAGGTCATCCATATAGAATTTTCCACCTTAAAGGACTGTTCCAGCATATTCAACTCAATCTTTAAACAGCTTCCTCAGTAATGTTGACATTTTCTACCCTAAACTCGCTGCTTATGGCAATGGGCAGTTGATGAATTCCAAAAGCAGAATTCAAGTTTGCCTCAGTGAGGGGAAAAAACAATGTGTTCCATATTTAACTAATTTTAGTATTTTAATAATACATAAAACATATTCCATGTATTCATATTCATGTCAAGTTCATTTAAATTCAAGGGTTATACAGGCACTCCTGGAATCCAATAATAAACATAAACAATCTGTATTTAGAATTTTAGATTTCAATTTTCAATCGATACGATGCTCTCCTGTAAATCTTTGGCATCTGAGCAGTAGCAACAATGGGGTTTTTTTTCATATTTGAACAGCACATTGTTCCCTCTGATAAATTAGTCCCTTCTGTGGATCTACACAGATATACACTTTTATTTGATTTTAAAATCATTTAAACTGAGGAATTCATGTTGACTGATTGCCCCAACATCTGCCCATTGATATCCATTATCAATGACTTTTAAATACAGTCGAACCCAGTTATGTAGCATTCCAATTTTTGCCTTGAAGCTATAACATATGTTATAAAATTTGCACACACAACATGCGTTACAGACGTAAAGCCCCACACAATTCACAGATAAAAAATAGTCTCCACCCCTATGTGATGCTGAGGTAATTAAAAAAAGCTGGGTTTTAGGATTTAATTAAAACAATAAATATTGCTCTCTATCTATCTATTCTTTACTCAAATAGGGATAATGAGGTACGACTGTATACAGGTTTTACTGTTATTCAGTGGCATTCAGTACAGGAAGCTGTGCGGTTTGTGCCAATAACTGTTGAAATACTCCTTGAATAATCAGTAACAATCAGCAAGTTGTGCATGAATAGATGTGATTAGCAGCAGCAGCCGAGCCCCACTCTGATCAGAGTGCCTTTTCTGTCATAGTTCAGTATTGAATGTCTGAATGGTTGATCTCATGTGACCTGTGTTTGGAGGTTGAGATTAGTACTGTATTATATTCATAGTATGCATAATTATGCACGGGCGAGTAGGGGAAAGTGTTGGCACTTTTAAAGTGAGTCTAATGGGCATGAAATGCCTCGTTCTATCCCACTTTTGGTAACCGTGATGATTTCTCAGATTCGAAGCGTCACGGCCTGTGGTTCAGTAAGGTGACATGGCAAGTCTCGGCTAATAGGGTTTGTTTTTTTGTACTTGCGCCTGGTGGGACTTGTGAAACAGCAAACCTCTGCACTCTTTGTATTCTTTCCTTGTGTGTAAGGGCTGGAATCAATTCAGGTCAGAATCTCCTCTATTAAGCTCCCCCCTCCCAAAGCATGATTCAAAAGCTGTGTTCGAAACGGAAACTTTGTATATGCTACTTACCGTTGCTCATAGTAATATTCAGTGTAGTGTGCACTGAGCAATTGATACCTTTGATAAAACCTTAGTTCAGGATTTTAAAAACAGATTTATCATGATCACGGTTAAAATGTTAAAAACAGAATCATGATGTAATAAAACGGTAAAAATGAGTCAAGGACTGAGAACAGAATGCAAATACAGTCGATTCCGGTTTATTAAACGAACATGCCCTATGTTACAAGACGGGATGTGCTATGTAACATATTAAATGTTTATTAAACCTTTATTGTA
>JAVSBV010000113.1:7805498-7843744 GCA_033117975.1 Parotocinclus spilosoma
CTTCTGGTCCAGAGGCCAGTACCTTAACCGCTAGGCTACCACAGTCCCTTATAAACTGGTTCACAAACATTTGTGGAGTCTCTGTTTCATCTTGCTGTTTTTTTTTACCCTGTTCATACTTTTAGCTCATGGTTTAATTCGGAAAACTGCAGGTCTGTCTTAAATGTTCTTCTGTTCTCAGGTCAGTTTTGGGGGCTTGCTCCAATCCAGACCGACTCCTCTGCAGGACCTGAGCGATCTGTCCTCAGACACTGAGGGTGGAAATCTGGTTTATGAGACTGGTCCTGCTGAAGCGATTCCACGTCGTGCAGAGGCGCCTGTGCAGTCTGGTATGGGGGGTGGAAGTCGATTTCTGAAGAAGTCTGCCAAAAATGGAAAGCCTTCCATCAGTCATCCAGACAGGAGTGACAGGGCTGTCCCCCAGCGCAGCTCGCAGAGTGTGGCCCTGAGCAGACTGGCGCTGTTAGAAGATCACATCCGGAATCGTCAAATTACCCAGGCTGATATTGAAACCGGTACAGGGCTCGTCCGAACGAGCAGAGAGCTGGGTGCAGCTGAGGCGACTTTGTTTCTTAAAAAGAAAGCGTCCGGTGAGGACGAGGCTGACCTTCAGGGAACTCGCAGGAGATCTTACGTAGCTCCTGTAAGGACAACTAGTGGAGGAAAACAGATAAGTCTGGACAGCGATGAGGAAGATATGCACAAACTTCTGGGGGAATCACCCCTTGATTCATCGGATAGTATCAACATCCTGAGACAAACAACGACTTGGTCTCAACCACACATTAAGGTACTGCTTCCAACCAGAGATGGTACATATGGAAATGTTTGGGCACCTTGGTTAAAGTGCTTCTCTGTCTAAGATCAAACGACACATTTAAGTAAAGTCGGAGCCTGCCATGAGTCTACCTCTGTCCAGGATATCCCAAATTCTCACCTAAATGGGGCCAAATACTGTATCCATTATTTAAAAGGTACCTCCAGTATGCTAGCCTACCAAAGTATGGTGATTTCTGGTCAGGTTGGGTGTCCCATACAGACACAATTGACTGTGTCTGAGGGAGGGGAGGTGCCAACCCACTACTGCAGAGAACTGAGCTCAATTCCTGGGCATCACACAGGCACAATTGGATGTGTATAACCTGCAATGGAATGGGTATGCTTCTACCCACACCCTATACATGTGGTATATTTATATTATATACGTTCTCTTGATGGACTGCACTTGAACAAAATCAAGCAAGTGGTGGGCGTGTTCACCTCTCGCTGGTTTTGCTCTTGTCAACACAACTTTTTGGATTTCCTGACTTTTTTGGATCCTCTGATAAAAAAAATAAATTCATAAATTCTCCTGGAGATCCCAAAAATCCTCCCATATCTCGATGATCCACGTTGCAGTGGCCAAGTGGCGACTTGTGGCTTCTTTTTCTTATTCGCTCTCACGTTCTTTGGTCTGATTAAGCGGAATTTTGGTCCAAATAAGCGAATAACATTACACGTATATAATAGGATTTGTTTCGGTACTTAAAGATTTGGTCTGAATAAGCGTCTGGTCCCATTAACTGGTGGTCCAATTAACCAAATTCGACTGTATCTGATATACTTTATACCGCAAAGGAGGTTTCATAGAATTGGACATAGAGCATGTGCCATGCCAGGGTTCAAATGAAGACTAGATGGTTCAGTGGTTAAGGCTCTGGACTACTAAAGTCTGAAGTTCTCAAGTAAGACCAGTCACTGTTTCAGTTTGAACTCTGCGCTCCCTGCCTTTGGCTAGAAGTGTGTATCCAGAGTTATTCTGCAGTTTATCCCAGGTCTATCCAATCTCCAACTGCATTTAGGAGAGCTCGTGTTGGCTTTGGCATTCGTTTAAACTAATCAATTAGCATTTTTTAACGACTCAATAGCAGAGCTGACGCCGTTTTCTTATGCAAACCATCAGAAGCTGATAGCGTACGACCGTGCTCATTGTATCTCTTCATTTAATTCAGCCCATGTCTGTCGTACCGAGATATTCTCAGAGAAACCAGCAGCTGAAAGCAAAAGTATTTACATGTGAATAGGAGTAGATACCAAAAAAAAAACCCACCTTTAACGAGCAGTGCCTGATCGATTCCTGCTTTGTTTTACCCCCCAGTTCTTACCCCAAGTTTGTTTCACTTGTTCCTTTATTTTCTAATGCTCCGTTTGCACCTGGGTAAAAACAGCACTCTGTACTAGAGTTCATTCTTCTGTATTTGTAATGAATACCAGCTCACGGCAGGTTCGACCTTCTCTTGAACGATCAACATTGCAGTCGGTTGATCCAAAGTTAAGACTTTCATGGCATGCTTCAGAATTGAGTAGTTAGTGCCCTACTCTGAGCGTGTGCAGCACCCTGGTGACGATTACATAGCGATACACAGTTCTTTCTTTATTAGTTAGCTCTACCAAGCAAGTGGAAGTCAGCACTAACCACGCTGTGTGTAAATAGTACGCAATGCTATTTTCCCCCAAGTGCAATTTCTCTTCAGTTCGCTCTGACCATTTGTGTGGCTCTGTGCACTGTTCAGAGAGCCAGATTTACCCAAGCCTCTTAAAAAACACACCGACTGGTGCAATACACACACCTCGACCAGTCTTAATGAATGTGAGCTGTTTTTTTTTCTTCATTTGCCAATGCTACATGTGTTGGAAAGGGCTGAAGGCTTGTGTAAGCCTGGCATCAGAGAGGGGATCTGGGGCGCCTGCTAGTCATCAAATCTCTGTTCAAAGGTGTGAAAGCCATGCAAACGCTTAGCAAATTATGCAATCCTTTTTGATAACGCTATCAACTCTGAAATGCCAAAAGACTCTGAAGTGCTGCCTGCCCTGCTAACGGTATGCGGCTCAGAGACAACTCAGTACATCAGTACAAACGCACGATGTTGGTTCATCCTGCCCGTGACCAGTAATACGACTTTTGGTTCACTTGACTTTTTTTTTTCGTTCTGTCATGATATTATTGAGTTTCATTTCCTCCGTATAACATTTTCTTGATTTATAGAGCATGCTGTTTCTTCTCTGTTCAGATTTTGAAGCGACAGTGAAGCAAAATGTTTCTCAGAGAACATTCTGATGCAGTGTTAAATTTTAAGGGTTTTTATTGTGTTTTTTTGTTTTTTCGTTGTTGTTGATGTTGTTTTCTTTCCTCTCATTATTCTTTGCAAATATTACCATGGTAGTTATGCATTAACCGCTTGCTTGCTGCACAGACACACACTTTACACCAGAGAAAGAGCATGTGGATATTTAGTTCAAAACCAGAGTAACACGCCAATTTTTTTGGCAGCTTCAGATTTTTTTTTTCTCCTTTTTACTTTTACTTTTGGAACTCTATGGCAAAAATTGCTAAGCCGGTAATCACCAGGTTTTTCTTTTTCTTCTAATTTACAAATCTAAGTATGTTTCCCATGCTCTGAATCTGGTGTGAGGGGAAATTTACAGCTTTGACAATATTTCATTATAATTGTATTTCGCCATCGCTGTTTGCAATTGCTCATGAATACAGTACTGGAAGTGATTGTTTCTCTATGCAAAAAAAATATAAAAATTAATAAACAAAGCTATGCTACAACTGAGACAAACTGAGTGTGTCTGCTTTCCGTCTTCTCATGTGAGGTTGGGAGTTTGTCCAATGTGCGTGCGCGTGTGTGTGTGTGTGTGTGTGTGTGTGTGTGTGTGTGTGTGTGTGTGTGTGTGTGTCATTGCTGGCTAAGTGTACTAATTTAGACCTAATCTGTTGTTGTTTCACTGCAAACATTTTGTAGATGCCCTTGTGTTGAGAAAAGCCGTAACACTTAAGGGCCACTCTAATGGACCTGATACTTTTGTTTGACGGATGGGAAAAATCAAACTCAAGTGGATGTGAACCAGTTTATATTTGTTATAGGTTAAATAGAATATATGGGTAGTGGAGAACAAATGGAGGAGGAGTACTACTTACAATAGGACTAGTACTTACACTTACAAACACTGTTTACAGCAGTGGAAAGTCAAACACACCAGCTAGTCTCTAGTCCAAACGTGAGCTAACAAGCAAGCAAACGACTGTAAGGACAGTGTTAACTGGCTGTTGTGGTGACCAGCTGTTTACGGTCACAACATATAGAGTTAAAAGACAGATTTTTAATTCTGATTATATTTTATTATAGTTACTCAAGTACATGTATAATTACAACAATTCCCATGTTCAGAATCAACATCTGCATCGACAAGCTTTCTGCTGACATTCCTCATACTGCACCACAAACTAGATGGAAATGGTTTAAAGAAGAAAAAGTATGAGTTTTGTGGCTTGCTTGGTTTAGTGCATGAATTCACTTAAGCCTGGCTACAGATTTGAGCACCTGAGTTTAATCAGGATCCATTATCCCCCAGTAAGCTGCAGGCTGGGAACAGAAAAACGCAGCTGTGGCATTTGGAAAGGGAAAAATAGCATGTTTTATATGGAGGGTGAGTGGGTGCAATGGCATTGGAAAGGGCTGACATGGAATTGATCCAAGATATGGAAGTAAAAAAATGCAAATACATTTAGTAAATACATATTTTCCATCCATTTGTTTGTATGTTTGTTTTTTCTTTCCTTCACTTTTAACCCCACTTTTCTTGGTGGGCTCCGGTATCTATCCTCAGAGAGCACATGGTACAAGCATATCCTGGATGGTCATTCTTTCAGCCGACTGAGTCTTCCTGTGACGGCCAGATGGCACCGCCAAGACTGAAGCCAATGTGATGGGATGCTTATTGAACGACAGATATGCACCACTGTCAGTAACACAAATAGACATACCTCACTGGCTGCACACAACCAAGAGGAAAGAGGTCCACTTACAGAACAGGCAATGCAGGGTCATGATTTTAACACTTTAAAGCTTTAAGTAGGTAAATGTAGCACAGCGTTCCCCTAGCTATGTGTAGGTGAAGCCGGCACGGCGCTTGCATTGTTAAAACAAAACTCTGTAAAAGGGTCTGTGTGCAGCTGTTTCAAATTATGCACTTACATTAATGCAAAAGTGAATCAATATTCATGAAAAGAAAGTAAATTTTTAGTTTTAAGCATCTTAAAAACACTCCCTGGCTGTGTTTACATACTGGAAAATGGAAGATTCCAACTAAACTGCTTATATTAACACTAAACAGAGTTACCTATAAACTAATCGTCACCATTTACACCTACCTAAGGTAATCAAAGCCAAAGCTGAGCAGAATGCCCTTTATTTTATACATTACCAGAGTAATGGGAAGGAAAAAAAGTTCTGTTGGTTTCCATTGACGAGCCAGTGATGGTTCTGCATGTTGCCCATGTTTTTAATTGCTGCTGATGTTTTTAATAAGTCTAAAATTGGGACAGGCTCCGCAAAACCTATTTCAGATGTACATATTAAAGAGGACGAGGGTTTTAAGAAACAATCTGTTTTGAAGTGGTTCTACAGATCGTGAGAACCCAAAATCTGCCATTCATTTGATTAAATATTTGTTTGAGCAGTTCAATATTAAAGGAATATTCAATATTCTGAACCTTTAGGCCTCCATGCTGCTCAAACATCTTTAGAAGTTTTAGGCATAAGCTTTCATTTCTCTAAAGACCAATATTTGCTGGCCACCATGTTGAATTAGAAAGCGTGCACCATGACGTAATCAATTATGCTCAGAATGTACACACAGCCTAACTGGAAATGTTATAGGATAGAGAAGATTATTATGACTTATGATTATTTATGGTGATGATAATATGATAATGTTTATGATTTAGGATCACCAATGTCATTCAATCAGAATTTGCCACAATCTAAACTATTTTCCAAACAGGCAAAACTGTGCAAGTCAAAGTTAGGTTAGTCAGTGTCTCTAAATTGGCTCTAAAAGTGATTGTGCATAACCTTTTCCTATCATCCTGTCAATAACCATAGATGGTGATGCGACATTAAACAAACACACCCTCTATTTAAAATGAGGGCATTAAATAAACTATCTTGCTCACAAAATTAGGGGATATTTCATATGGGGAAATTAAAAAAGAAATATCCTCTTTAATTTGTGTATGCAGTGTAGTTGCCTGACACAGCCACTAGCCTGCGCTGTACCAATCTCAGAAATATGGCAGAGGCCGTTTCCTCATTTAGCCAGATTTTCACAGAACTGTATTTGGCTTTCCAGACACCAGCAAACCAAGTGAAATTATTTTTTTTCTTTAGCTGTGAACAACAATACCCGAATCTGCATCGCTCTCACACATGTTCAGAAACTTTTTAAACAGAAACCAATCACACCTCGTTTGTTAAAACCTGCTGGTTTAAACATAGATTTTTCCCACTGTGATTCAACATTTAACTACATTTATAAAGCAACCTACTGGGCAGTATAAAGTAAAAGTAGAGGAGCCCCTTAATACACAAGCACGGTTTGTTCAGATTGAACTATTACTGTACTTATTATTATGCTGAATGTAAATGTAACTGATCCTTGCAGCCCTGCAGATCAAGCTCTATGCTTTGTAACATCTGTCCCATTCTCCCTGGGTGGTCATTTCTTTTCACTGCGGAGAATGAACGTTTTTAGATTTCTGTATAATCTTGAGAAATTTAATCGTTAAGGCAGTATAGTGGAACAAATTGTGTGAGTACATGTCCATCATTTACCTGGGGAAGTGATGGCACCAGGATGCACTTTGGGAAGAAGACGAGCCGGTGGAGGGAGTGTGATGTTCTTTTGAGGGTTTTTTTTTTAGGAAACCTTGGATCCAAGGGTTTGTGTTGGCGATCATACCTACAAAAGCACCGCTGTGTACCAGGTAATTATAGCATTGTGTCTTTTTGGTGTGTTATAATATTTGAATGTGAATTAAGTAAATTAACTCTCATTTGAAGAAGAGAAATTATTAGAAATATGGTTTTCATCGAACAAATCACAGTCTGCCATATATGACACTAAGCCAAATATTAGTTGACATTCCTTGGTACTGTATATATTTATTCCACATAATTGCTACTCATTACACTTCATCCACTTCCCTTTTAGTGAGATTTAAACATGTTTTTGTCAGTAGGGGTAGAGTTAAATCTGTGTCTAGTATCAAACATGTACTACAGATGCGATGAGTACAGATTATGTTGTAAAATGCTGCCTGTTCCTTCAAATATTCATTGTCTAACCTTTGTTGTTTCTCTACATAAACGTGAACGTAAATCATACTTTCATATACCATGCTTGTGGTGCTTTCTTTGGGGATTTCACACCGCCGGCCCATATTGTAGCAGTTAAAGCCCTATGACAGTGAGTGCAGCATGGCTGTTAGGTTTTATTGGAGGTTTTATTGTGTAAATGCATGGGGACTGGTTCAAATTAAAAGACTACACCGAGAAAAGTCAAGGATAAAGACCGTTTGAGCACAAATGCACATTTCGAATGCTCATACAAACAGAGTATAATATACAGAACGTGCAATTAGGTTGCTAATGAGCTCGCTCAGTGGGAGCGGCTCATGAGACTGTTATGATTAACCCTCTTTAGACGCTCAGACCTTGGAGACTTCAAAGTGTTTTTGGTCTTGCGCTGTCCTCTGTGTGCTTGCTGTGTTTATGGATTTAATATATCAATTCTGAGAAAGTGATGGGAAAGCCTTGTAAAAACACACTGCTCTAATCAGCTCCAGATGTCTCCACCAAGGGCTGTAAGTCCCTAAGCTCCCATCTTTCTCTGTGATACAAACTTAATCAGACCACACAGATTATACACACAGTACTGCAAGTAAATGGTCTGCTCCAATAAAATGGCTTTTTACACATCGCCTGCTGTGCTAGTTAGGTTTTGGATATGTCTCCGATGGTGTCCCAGACACACCCTGAATTAAGAACCAGGGCCAATTAGGAAAGGACCTAAGTTAGTCCAGTCGTTTAATTGCACAATATTATAGGTAGTCTAACTTTAGTTTGCTTGTTAGAAAGCATGTTTACTAGTTTTAATAACAAAATACAGTCATATCTCGGCGCATATCTCGGACCAGGTCAAAGTTGATTCTTAACACATTTGGACCAAAAAATTTGTCACAGCTCTCGACCCACTTGCTAGAAATTCCAGTCGCTTCCAGCCAAAACATAGTAGCACTTGTCAGTCTTAAAATAGCTTCTTCCTTTTATTTATCTTTGATGTCCAGTGTAATAAAATCCAACTTATAGAAATGTGTGTAAAATGTAATACTTAAATGCAGAGATGTATAGTAACGAAGTAGAACTACTTCTACTACTACTACTCAACTTAAGTACTAAAATACTTAAGTACTAAAATACAGTACTTTTACTTTTTTGGAGTATTCGTTTTTTCTCATATTTCTACTTTTACTTCACTACATGTTTTTGATGAATTTAATACTTTCATACCAAAACTCATAGTATAAATGCTAGAGTAGTAGATTACTCTTTCATAGGGCTTGATAAAACTGGCTTATGATTAGACGATTCGAGCTAACAACCACATGTTCACGGCACCTTCAGCCTTTTTTCTTTTTTTTTTTTTTTTTTGCTGTCGAGGTAGAAGAAGACGATCCAGGAACACCACCATCAACACCAAATTCTTGGACTTTAAATGATAATGGAGATGGTGATGAAAGCGACCACCCCTGGCCCTACTTACAGTCCATGTTTTTGTTTGTCAGAACAAAAGACAATTCATATAGATTAAAATGCCTACCCCGAAAGTTTGCGAAATAATGGACTTCAAAAATTCACAGTCAAATTTGAAAAAGCATATCAAGGTTACAATAATTCTACTTGCAATACTTAAGCACAAAACTTTTTGAATACTTTAGTACTTCGACTTAAGTATGGTGTTTAAATGATACTTCTACTTCTACTCAAGTCACCTTTTTGATATAGTACTGGTACTTTTTCTTCACTACTGTACTCCAGTACTTTATACATGTGGAGTAGCCTGGACATCTCTTTTCACAATGAAACCTGTATCATATCTGTGGTAACACAATATTTAAAAAGAGAAAATCCTGAACTAGGGCACTTACCTCGGTGCCGACCCAAGCAGCAGTAGCTTTCCATCATATTTTATTTTTTCCTCAGTAGCTGGCAGTATGCTTTTGCACTGAAAGCCTGCTTAATTGTGACCTACAAAGTGGTTTGTGTGTGTGTAGGACAGTAAACAGTTAGACTGCAGAATATTCCAAGCATTGTTTCAACATTTTAGGACCTAAATCAATGTGGTTCTCTTTTTATTGTGGCAGTCAGTTCTATAGAGAATCATTCAGGCTCAAGAAGAGAAAGACCTTCTGCTTTTTTGTTCAGGCTATACCAATTGTCACAGAGTAATATACAATATATTAAACTGAATTCAAACCAAAAAACAAAACAACAAACAAACTTAAAATAAGAACCTTTTAGAACTATTGATGTGAGTAAAAAAAAAAAAAGGTTTTTCTTTCTCTCTTAAAGAACAGGGCTGTGAGGAGACAATGTGCTCATTTTATTGATCCATCTTCACTATGTGATGGGCAGGTAGCTGTCCCGGCAATCCCTTTATGGCTCACAAAGTGTGATGGATCCATGCTACAATTTTGTCCAAAAACCAAGCAAAAGAAAAGAATGAGATTAACATAATGTTTTGCTTTTCAAATCTAATGTGCCTTTAAAGTGGTCCATCAAAAATGAGCTGCCTTATCAACTTCCTTGGGAAAGAGCGTTCAGTATGAGGATCCAGATGTTGCTGCAATTATATGGTTTAAATTAAGGTTCAGAAGCAGGGAGAAATCGAATGTGACCAAATACTGTGGCGACTCTGTGGAACCTTAAAAGTAGATAAAAATGTTCTATAAAACGAAGCAAAAATACAATTTCAGTAAAATAATTGTCTCTTTAATGCCATGGGTACAAGCTTATAAATTATTCTCTCATTGTAGTAGCATTGTAGTATACATAGAGGTCCCCGATTTGTAATGGGTATTCTACTTAAGCAGATCGTACGTATTGATTGTAAATCTAGGAGTTTAATATATATTGTATATACCATGGCACAGCCTACACTATACAGGTTGAAAACATGCAAGTGTACTGCATGGACTATGTAGTTGCTTGCCTAGAAAATTTTAAAATATGCAAAAGTTGAAATATCATTAGTTCGGGCGATCGGAAAACGGAGAGAACTTGTATTGTCCACATTTCCAAATAATGCTGAAGACATTCAAACTAAAACAGTGTTTCAGAAAATGTGTCTGTTATTATTTACTTAGTATTACTATTACTACAAACTTAATTTTTACAATTAACACCTAAGTCACCCAACAAGAATGGGTTTCTATTTGAGTCTTGGTCCTCGCAAAGTTTCTGCTTTACAACGTTGAGGGAATTTTTCCTTGCCATTGTTGCTCAATTTGGGATTGGGAAAATAAAATAATAAAAGTACAAAAGTTCTATATAAGCAAATCTGACTTGACTTGTATGTAAATGTTAAATCCTTTTCACACATACCTTTTCACCCAGCGTTACATGTGAAACCTTCCCAATGTGATCTGACAGTGCAATTACATGGGTCAAGCCCTCATGCAGCACACAGTAATCACTAGCATTCAGGCATGAAGATACCTTTTGATTAGCACTATGGAGAGACAAATTTCTTTAAACTATGTTCAGAAATGAAGACACTTTGAACAGATCACTTCTGATCTAGGGTGGAACAGTGCTTAGTGCTGTCGCCTCAGAGATTCAGAGATTTCTGTTTCTGTTTCCAGCTGGACTTAAGCTTATTCTTCTTGTGTCTGCTTGGATCTATTTTTATCTAACATTGTTCTCGCATTCAAAACATGTCAATTGGTGTCTTTAAAGAGTCAGTGTCAGAGAGTGTGTATGCTCTGTGATGCATTGGTAGCCTTTATAGGGTTAACTCCTACCTTCCTCCCTGTGCTAACAGTTAGGATCCAAATCCACTGCAACCAAAAGTTAGGTTAAAACGGGATAAAATGTGATTAACACATTCGATCATCACAGCCAATCATGTCCACGTATGGTGCCTGACCCAGCGTGCGCTTTCACCATATCTGTGTAGCTATACTCTGTCTACTGTTTTCAGAGTCCCTCTTGCATTCCACTCTGCTCCATATGTTCATGGTACGCAGAGTGTTTTTTATTTACAAATAAAAATATCAACTGTCTCTGTTCGTCAGTTTTGTCTTTCAACCTTGAATCTGATGATAATTTTCTGTAGACTGTGATTTTTGCCACTGCTGATAGACCCGTATGACCAAATGCTTTACGGCTTTATGGCATAACAAAATACAATCACTTCTGTCCAGTCCCTAGCAGCTGTTTTGCAACCCATTTTCCACAGATAAAACAAGGCATTCACCACACTGTACCACCTCGTCCCAATCTATAATTCTTGTCACACACCCTGCTGATATTTACAATCTGATCATCCTTGAGAAACACCAATAAAGGAACCTGAAGTTACTTCTACCTTAAACACAGTCGCTTTTTTCCCTGGGGACCGTTCACATTTTCTTATTAGAAGATCATTCTCAATTTAAATGCACTGCCAAAGAAAGTTCACTTTTGAGCAAGTACAAAAGTGGTATACTGGTACAGTCAGCTACATTGAGCAGGTACAGATGCAAAAAGAATGGTACAGTGCTGTCACCTGTACAAAAAGGCAGCTCTCAATTCCATTCACAAATTAGGAAAAAAAAAAGAAATCCCTGAGCTACATAGAATTATGCCTGCTATTGGAAGCAGAGAGAATTCTTAATCTAGGCATGCCTTGCTTCTATGGAAATTGTCATATGTTTTTTTTTCCCAAGGTTTTTCCTTCTGAGCTGTATTCCAGAATCATAGCACTTCATTTTGTATTCGTTACGAGTACTGACAGAGACAGGGAATTTGATTTGGCTCTCAGTGTTTTACCTGACTGCACTTGGAACATTTTTTTAAATATTTTACACACACACACACACACACACACGTCATGTGAATATATCACACCTTACATCACTGACTACAGTTAATGTCTGCACTTAAATATGAAAGCATAATTGGGTGAGCATAAGCCCACACCAAAGACGTGCTAGGTCATGTGATGACTAGTGTTCCAGTGTGGGCGAGTGGGTGTGTGTTCTGCCATCTGTGTTGCCAGTTAGTCTCCAGTCCTCCACGACCCTGAATGGATTATGTGGTTATAGAACATGAGTAATGTTGTGTTGCAGCCCCTGTAGTTTGGAGATAACTACCTGCTGTTCAGGGTGAACCTCTGCCTAGTGCCCAGTGAATTCAGAGTTAGGCTTCAGATCCTCCCCATGAGCAGGATAAACAGGGTAAAGCATAAACTTTTGTACATACAGAAGAGTTTTATATAATGTGGTGTGTAAATATTTCAAATGTGAAGTTCCTTGACAAGACCTTTTTCAGAACTGAGATGAGAGCATAGATTTAAAACTGTATGTGAACAGGGTTCACACACATGAACGCTGTACTATAGCAATCATTCTAAAACCCCAACCAACTCTTGTTCATCTAATTATATACAACTTACAAGGCAAACCTCTGACAACACAGATCAATGCTTCAAGTCAAAGGCTTCTGGTAGGAATTGCTCCGGCTGCCATTCAGGCTTGAGGCTTATACAGCTCTACTGAGCCCAGAGTGCAACTCCTGTCCAATTTGATCCCTTCATGCCCTTTTAATTCAGAGCTGGAAAAAATCTGACCCACACAAGTGAACACTCAAGCTGCGATGCTGCAAGTCAAGGAAGATGAGTCAAGCATGCACAGAACATCAGCTTTGGCATGTTCAGGTTCCTTCTCTCTGGCTCTTGATTTTTTTTTCTGCCTCTCCCCGAGACAACCCTCCCATCTCTATAACTGTAGGATTATGTGTTAATCCTTTGTGGTCTGGGGGAATTTCGGCAATTAATTTCTTCATTCTTTTTCAAGTTTTTTTTTTTGTTGTTGTTTTTTATCTGCTTGTCTTCCTCACACATTCCAAAGACTTGTATCTTAGGTTAATTTGTGTTTCTAAAGTACCCTTAGTGTGTACAGGTGTAGGATTGTGTATATGTGACCTATGTTGGATTAGTGCCCTGTCTAGAACTGTTGCTAGATTGTGTCCTGTGCCTCTGGCTAGGCACCTGCTTTATCATGACCCTTACCCAGAGGAAAGCCACACTATAACAGTTTTAAATATAAATCATACATAAATGGAATTCCCAGATACAAACAGTGCTAGCACAACGGATTGAACATCAGTACATTCATTATAAGGTTTTTGAGAGGGCTGTGTGTCAGCGCATCCAAAATTAAACCAAAAAGACCATCTAAAGATTCAGAATGAGTACAAACCAGCATTGCCCCCTCAAGTATGTATGTCATTAAAAGACATTTTACTAGTATGCAAAATTTAAACATTTTGAAGCAGTTGCTAGCAAATGAGCTTTAAACAACAGCATAGCCTAGGCATGCTTGTTTGTTTTTGTCTGTTTGATTATACTAAAGCAGCTACTGGTATTACTTACTATGCTTTAGCACCATCTTCAGATACTGGTAAAGTATGTTTCACTCAGTCACCACCCAGATGAAAATTTCAGATAGCATCCACTGTTTCTGCTTGATATCTTAAAGGCTGTTGTAGCAGGAAAGGTCAAACTTTAAATGTGTTTTAGATGTGTCCACAGTCTTTGGCTATAGTCTTTGGCTATATGTTGCATGTTCAGGTTTGTGAGATGTCTGGAACAAATGGAAATTTACTTCAAAACCAGGTAAAACAGGAATTTGATTTGATTTTAATGAAGACATTTGCCTGTACCCCATTTTCCAAAGGACTGGAAATTATTTGATTTGTAAATGCTTATGCTATTGTGAACAGAAAGCGAAAGACCTTCATGATTTATGTGTATGATTTGAGTGCTAGCATTGATAAATGGAGAAGGACACTGGGTAGAAACACTGCATAAGTACTTGCATGGTACCATGACTGTGCTTATAGAAGGTCTCTGATAAAATCCAATATCACTTTCTTTTTTAACCAATATATCATTCTGCCATAGTCCGCCTGTGAATAGCTATAGCACTGCATTGGTTAGCCATAATTACATTTCATACGCAGTCTTACCATGTGCAAGCCAAGCATTTGAGTTTTAATTAATGGTATGTTTTGTCCTGATGAACAAGAAGAATAAAAATGTAATCATCAACCAAAAACAATTATTACATTGTTGCGCCTCTTCAGGTTTTTCTCTTGGCCTGAATACTGAGATATATATTCTACATCAAGCTGGTTCCAAGTTCCTTAATTAGTGCTAAGCAGATCAGCTTAGATCAGTCTTGTCATGAACCAATTTATTTTAAATTTCACCCAAAAAATTGGAATAAAACCCAGACAGTTTGCTTGCTATGTCATTAAGCTATAGCAACTTTCCAGTGACAAAACAATAAAAAAAATTGCATTGACTATACCAGTTTTTGACTGTTAAGTTAATGATCTTTAGATGTCCTCCTTTCCAGTCCTGCACCTGCCACCCAACCCCATATCAATTGAGTGAGGAAATGCATATACTCTGCTCACACACATTAGGGGATATTGTTACATTAATATGAAGTGATTAAAAGTGGGATTTGATTGTATTTTTTTTATTTTTTGAATTTCTTTTTTTTTTTTTTTTGATTGTATATTTTATGATTGAGTAGTAAGTGACATTTATGGGGATGAACAGAAGCATGTCACACCCAAAGCTTCGCTTCATTCCTTGGATTAAATAGTTTTCTTTAGTTTTGTTTTCTTGCAAATCACTGCAACTCAACACAAACCCCGCTTATCACTTCTGGCATGTTTTCATAACAACAGAGCAGACAGACTCTTTGGTAAATCCTGTTCCTGAAAGATTGTGTAATGTGACCCTGTCACCAATCAGGCGTGTAGTGTGCAAACCACAACAAGTAAAAAGACTTTTGATTTGGAGAAAGCAAGTCGTGCAGTGTGAACAGTACAGTGACAACTGAAACTCGTACTGAGTCAAAGGAATCCTCTGGGCATGGGTTCTTTCACACTTAGACACCCCTCAGTCTCACTGGCAGCAGGAACATCTCTTGACAGTTTCCTTGTGGGAAATCTGCCAAGGCGTTCCTGAGACTGGGCCCAGTACAAATGCTGTACAAGTGAGTCAGCAAAATGTAATTTGTAATTACATACAGGTATAGGCATAAGTTAAAAGAGTGCAAATGGCTATATGGAAACAATTAACTTTGAGTTCAGAGGTTGCACTTTACAATGTACATAGACAAAAAAAATCATGCCCTCTCCATCGCCAAACACTGGATCAGAGTGAAAAACTCAGTGGATTTGAACTGTCAGCATATAACCCTGCTAGAGCGGAGAAAAAAAACTATAAGTGCTGTTATTTTGAAGACAAAACACCTAGGATCAGCTCAGCCGTGAAGAAAGGAGCCAAACTGAGTGCTGAAATGCATAAAAGCCATCTGTCCTTGGTTGCAAAAATCACAAGTTCCAAACTGTCTGGAAACAGCATCAGCCTGTTCATTTTGAACCACAAGGATCAGCTGCAATTACCTCTGGCAAAAATGATGGAATTGCTGAACTGCCCACAAGAACACACTGACACAGACCTTAATTCAATATTAAAATTGTATTCATCAATTTGAATGTATGGCATGTATCTACCACTTTACTTGCATTCCTAAAGCAAATACTTGTACATGTTTAAACATAAAAATTGGTCTGAACTCAAATCAAAGTTAAACAAGATTTTCCATTCAGCTGTGGTAAATGTGGTGCAACTTTAAAAACATAAAAACTTTAAAATGAAAACGCACAGGACGTCAAAGCGTCAGGAAAGGAAACTCAAAACAATGTCTTGAAAATATACTGCTCACAAAATTAGAGGATAATTAAAAATGAAATAGCTCATAATTAAATACCCCCTCATTTTTGTGAGCAGTGTAGAACCTGCACAAAAAAGGGGCCGAAACAGGAGTGACAAAACTGTAAGAAATCTACCTAATGAAATTGTCACATATATAAAATCCACAAATACAAGCAATGAAAAAACTGTTACAGTGGACCAATGAGAGGCAACCCTGGAGTGTGAATGGCTGGAAGAGATATTCAGTGATAAATCACAAAACAGTTGGACAAGGAGATGATTCTGTAATTTATGCCTGGTCCCATTCTAATGAAACATGCACTGCTCACCAAAATTAGGGGATATTTCGAAGTGAACACAAAGTGAATCCCACAAGTTTCAGACCTGAGGCTGGATCATACACATACAGCTTTTAGCAACGTTTATACATTTCAATGCATTTCCAAACTGGTTAAGTAAAGAAGCTTTCGAATTCAGAGATTCCACTGTACATTTGAAGGAATCTCATCTGAAAACACAGTCCTCAGTGACCATTATATGGTACATTTAAACTAGTTTCCTCTTCAAGATAAAATACCCTGTTTACTTTTAAATTGCTGCACATGAGGTATTGGGTCATCAAACACCTGGGTGGGCCAAATGAGCCAGTGTGTACGGCAGTCAAACAGACCTGTCATTATGATGGATTTAGAGGATGAAATAAAGCTGACACCCAATGCATTTAATAGACTTTCCACTCCACAGCACAAGCTCAGGTGGGAAAGGAAAAAATAAATAAATAAAAATCACCCATGTCGGCTTCTTCATAGATTCAGATAATTTCATCCTTGCATCATTAGTTTAGAAACCTGGCCAAATAAGTATACTGTGCAATTCTGAAAAATAACTGGGTGTGTATGGGATAATCAACCACGGTAATCAGATATTTCCTAAGCAGGAATCTATTTATAATCTATTTATTTTGTGCCAAGTCAATTGGAAACCAGACTGTTCATTAATATACAAATTAACAAGATGGGGGAAAAAAGGGTGCAAGCTAATAAATCTGGTGCATTCTAATAACATTTTGCCTGAAGCACTTTAAAGTGATGTGTTAACAGTCGTTAATGTGGAATTGATTGGTTTAAGTTACAATTATGTAACTTAAGTAGGATGAAGGATGAGAATAAAGACAGATCAAATATGAAAGAGCCAATGTGAAACAGACAAGAATGTTGAATATGTGAACGTGTACTGCTGCGCAGAGTGAGCAAACAAAATAGGAATCTATTTTTTAAAGCGCATAGCACTATATCGTGCATTATGGTATACAAAAGCAGGAACACGTTAAGACTGAGCTTTGTTTAAAGATTAATTTGCAGTGTATCCACTGTTCTCTGGGGGAGGGAGAGGTGGCTGGGTTGGTGGGACTGTTGACATGTCCTGTTATGCTGGCCTTGATAGACAAGTGAGATAAAAGGGGCTGGAAAAGGTAAACTTACGATCACAACAGATCCAGGTCCAAGTCAAGACCAAGACTGGGAATGAGATAAGGGCCGAGACAAGGAAGAGACCAGATTATTTTCATTATACAATAATAAAAGAAGAAAATGGAAGGAAAAGTATTTGTAATGCACTTCATAGTAAATAATATTTTATATAATCCGACATTTATTAAAATTAAATGAACAAAATTTGTAGTAGTATTAAATGCTATATAACTGAAAATTATTTAATTATTATTATATTGTAGTCTTAGTCAAAATAAGAAAGCGTGACTCAGGAGCAAATGATGGTAATGATTGTTTCCCTTCTGTTCTCAAACTTAATCAGAACATCATCACAAATTCACCTAAATATAGCCAGCAGCATCCATTCAATCGTTTTGTAATAATAGAGGTAAAAATAACAATAATCTCAGATTCAGTGGTCCACAAAAAAAAGTGAGGAGGCCAAAATACACACTTGCAATCCCAACATTATACTAGTTAAAATAAAATATGTTATTTGACTAGTACCTGAATGAGAAGAGCAGTAACTTGTTTATCCTTGTCTGAGTGCAGATTTTATTCAGTCATGTAGAGAAAAGACTGATGTACGGCTGTGCCCTAGGGCTTAAGTCCCAAACAAGATCTGGTGAAGGTCATTCATGTTTTTATCTCCAATAGGGTGGGGTATAGTGCAGGAATTGCACAAAAAGACAATTAAACAGTTGTAGCTCATTCAGAATGATTCTTTAACCAAGGCTAAGAGAACAAGCACATTTCTCCAGTTTAGACTCAAATCCTTACATTGATTTTTGATTGGTTCAGAAGAGTGTTCAAAGTTTTGTTACTAGTCTTTAAATCACTTAATGGTTTCAGCAGAGCACTTTTGGCCAAATCGAATCCAGGGTCAAAACAAAATATGATGAAGCAGGATTGTCATTACCCTGCATACAACTGAAAAACTGCGAATCCAAGATTTGCTTTCAGAGTTAAACCTTCTCGTTTATATGATTGAGCTCTAAATTTGCACTCCAGTCTACTGCACTTAACTTACTGACTTCTGGTATGTTTTGCCCCTTTATTGTTACGAGGCTTACCTTAGACACCCAGTGCGCTCCCGGTACGCCCATCAGCCGTTACAGAGCGTCTGGTGATGCCGGGAATATCCGGTGTTTTATTGACGACGTGATATCAAACACCTGGGGGAGGGTCACCTATAAAAGTATGTTCGGTGCTACGTTGTCAAAGAACGTACGGTCCATCGCACGCATACACAGTACGCTCGGTCTTCCTTTTGCAACGTGATTTATAATCATTTATTTACGTTCAGTCGGTAACGTCCCGAAGCTTATAGTGCCGACGGGACGCATATGGGAGAAACCCCTGAGGTATTTAGCGGTTCAGGGACACAATCAGGTTTTCTCTACCCCATCCTACATTGGCTAGTAACCGAGCCTCACTCCGGTCGGCTGCACGACTCCATTTGAGACGCGCCACTTGATTTTGGAAGCGTCCCAAATTCGGCACCTTCTCATGCTCACTGCACGTTTGCCCTCTGCCATTTCGGTGCATATTGCAGTCGATTCGTGCACGCGCCAGCTGTGGGTGCCATTCCCATTTGGGACGCAACACCGCTGCGTGCATTTTCCTCTTTTTAGTTTTTGTAGTGGAGAGCCTTTTGCTCTGCCTTTTTAGTTATTTCCCCATTCTTATCATACGTCGTGGGGTTTCTTCATTCTTGCTTCCTTGGGTCATATGCCACAAATCATAATATTTATGTTTTATTTTCTACATTTCTTAGTTGAAGTTTATTATGTATAATACTTTGCGTAATGTCATGTTCTAATGTTATTAATTTTCATGTAAAGCACTTTGTAAAGAACCTTTAATATATAGTGGCATTTCAAACAAACCAGCCCTGCACTGGTTACTCCTGCTCTGGTGCCTGCACACTTAATTACACATCCAGGAAAATAAAAAAGAAGGAAGAATACATGTGGAAAAAACACACAACAACAATTATGACTAGCTTACTGCAGAGATAAGAACCCCAGCACAGTAACAAAGTCTCTACAGGGGAAGAATAACAACATAACAGTCAGCTACATTGTTTGCTGCTTCCATTTAACTCATGGATCCCAGCCCCCATTATACAGTCAACTATCCCAGTTGCCTATATCAAATGGTATCAAAACAAACACATAGTACAACAATAGCATCAGACAATAATACAACAGCAAATGAATAACAAACAGAACAGAGTAAATGAAAACAGCAGTAGTGCTCATAAAAAAAATGTGCTTTTAAAGCAATACCAAACCCCATGTGAATCATTCTGTGTTGATCAGACTGCAAAGGTTTCAATAAACAGCTAAAACTAAATCAGGAACAACCTGGATCAGACTACAGCAACGCTCCCAACAGGACCTTAAGGCAGAACATAATATTAAGCACATACTATACAAACACCAGTACATGGTCCTGCAAATAAAATAATAAAATCTCACAACAAAAACAAAAACACCTTCCTTAGGGCACATTTTAACAGCAGAGGCAAGACTCAAACACGCTCAGCATATATTCTTACTACACGGTCAAACTGGCAAGATTCCACCAGTACTCAAAATTGGCTTTAACGGTCCCAATACACTTCTCACAATAATAGGTATTTCATTATGGGATGTATCATTTTGTGACCACTATAACAAAATACACAAATCGCAACCTGACCACCCAAAACGACAAAACGTTTTCCAAACAGAAAATTCTCTGAAGACTGCATTAACAGCCAATCACAGTTTTCCAAGAAAGAAAGCTCTGAGATTGCTTTGGAATCCCTTAAGCTGAACTTCAGAGCTAGGAGTTGAGATCTTAGGATTTCTAGAGTCTATGAATAATCACCATCAGACTTCAGTTATATTCTTTTCAAACAAATCAAAAGTGATAAGATTGTCTCCACAATATTCTCTCTAACATCATCATGGATATAGCTTATAAAGCTCATTTTAGATTTGATTCCTGGACCGCCTTGATCGTGGTGAAGTCTCATTTTTGCTTTGCCTACTTTCTCCCTAAGGCTGTTGTTGTTTAAATCTGTTTATGCATTCATATCTGCTCTCTGTGCCGGCTGTGACAAGGTTAACCTGGCAGATAAAACAGTCCCCTAATGAACTGACAGACATGGCTAAACAGCTGTTTAATGGTTCTCATTACATATTATTGGAAACCTGGGAATTTAAACCACGATATGTCTTATCCACAATGCATACACAGGTCACTCATAAATGTGTGCACTAATGAATAAAAGCACTCGCGTGTAAACACTAAACACAAGTCAACACAAACAGAATCAATCATATACATAATGCTATTTATTTATGTCATTATGTCATTTATATACCCCATAAAATCTCTGCCACACACACACACACCTTTCTATGTAGCTAGTTAATGTTATACCTGCACCTAACCCAATATACAAAAAAGGTTCCTTCTCATGGTAGAGGTAAATTAACAAGGTCTTTATTTTTTAATCTTATTTCCTGTCCAGCTTTACAGTTTTGATTGTTCTCTCCTTAATTGCTCAAACTACTCTTTAGCTAAAATATATTCATTTGCCCAAGGCCTTATCACTTATGTCAGCTGCCCCCAACTTAAGGAGTACTCATTTCTCTTGGTCACAGCTTACTTCAAATGTCAGTCCTCCTTTCTTAAGAGTATACTCTTTCAAACTTCAGTTTACAGATTTGCACAGTTTCTTTGTTTACTATTTCCATAGATACTAATCATTTATTGGCAGCATCTAATGAATAAATAAGTAAAGCCACAGTGTTGTTGTTAACCAGATGCAGCACCGAATGAGCTAACCCATCTTACCATACTGAGGTGGTCAGTTAACGTAGTTCATCTTAGACTAATGTAGCTCTTTGATTATGCAGAGTGCCTCTGTTGCCCTTCAGGGCAGCAAAATGTCACATACAGGTACCTTAATGTTTTTGCCATATTCATAGTTGTATATATTTGTATTCAGCACCAGAGAACCAACCATTATCCAGTCTCCAGTACCTCAGTCATGGCTAATTATGTGTCTGCATGAAGTGTGACCCGACAGAAAGGCCCTGTCATGACAATGGCATTGAACGGTTATGCAAGTAAATTGCTGCTGCATCACATTATCACGGCTTTTTAAAATTAAACACAATATTTAGCCTCTGTTTAATCACACTAGGTGTTTACACATTTCCATCTATGCAATCTCAAACTAAAACTCTATTCAGTATTTGATTGATTTTGATTCTGCCACTGGCTTATACAAGTTGGCTAAATTAGATCAGTTAGCTTTAAGAGTAATAATATGGACAAGAGCCTTACACATTAACAAGGGCCTTAATGATCCCAAAAACACACTAAAATGAAACCTTCATTAATGTATTACAAATTCATACAGTAAAAAAGGCATTTCATTCCCCCAAAGCTGGTGCGGTTGCAGATTTCCAGCTCAGGCAAATAACTTATATCATCTAGTCATCCAAACACTAATATCATTGATCTAACAAATGTAACTAGTTGTAGCTGCTGCCCTTTGTAAATTAGATTGAAGACCTCTGTCTTAAAGGATAATTCCAAACATGCCTGGATCTCCTTCACTATTAGCAGTGGAGTTTAGAAAGCAGAATAAAGAATGCATATTTAAAGTACTTGTGTCACAGATTTTTAACACGATAAAGGAGACTTCTGTCAGTGGAATTACATTAACACTCAGCATGTTGAATAAAGTAAGAAATCCTGAACTAACAGCCTTCAGGCTGATCTTGACTTTGTTTTCTTTGGTCTCGGTGTCTGACAGCTCATCGCATCCCATCAGTAAGTTTGCTCACCTTTGCACTAAGAATAGCCTGCTTCTACAGTGTCAACAGATTTAATATAAAATAGCCTGGAAAGAGGAGAAAAGTTTGTCACCTTGAATCAACACTATAGTTTGATGGAGAAAGACAATGTTTGTGTTTTGTATGATGGTAAATAGAAACTGCAAAAGAAAACCACATCAGAGATACTGCTGAAAATATAAGCGGAAACGCCTAATTTTTAATAAACGAAAATTCCCAATAATTATAGAAAACACAGTAATATACAGTTTTACAAACTGTGTAGGGGAAAGCGGATGATGTGATGGACCCGATACTAGCTCACCATGCATGTATAGACATCATAAACAGCACAGAAGATCATCCAGATTTACATTTACTTCATTTAGCAGACGCCCTTATCCAGAGCAACTTACAACTGATACAATCTTACAATTCAAGCAATTTTGTGTTAAGGGCCTTGCTCAGGGACCCAACTGTTGTAGCTTGGCAAAGGCGGGATTTGAACCCTGGACCTTCTGGTCCTTAGGCCAGTACCCTAACCACTATGCCACCACAGTCAGATTTAATTATGTAGCACTTTTTGTTTTAAACAATGGGGCACTGTGCATATTATACTATATATAAAACATGTTTAAAACCATTAGATGGTAGTTAACATTACAATGTTGGACCCCACAACATGTACTGGTCAACTCATGTATAAAAAATGTACATATGTTTAAATAGACTATAACTGCATCTACCAAAACATTTATTAAAGTACAAAGGCTAGAGAATACAAACCAAAGAACCAAACATTGTAAAATATATCCAACTCTGACTTGAATTTATTTAGCAGAATGGTACATAAAAAGCAAGTGTACCTTCCATAACAGCATTATAGAAGGCTGATAGATTTTATTGTACTTAAGGCTTTGTGTGTAACTTCCTAATATTGAGTTCTTACACAGCCTGAAGCTTTAATCTAGATTTTAAACTAGAAATCCAGCCAATAGCCCTAATGGAAATTATTAGAAGTAACACACAACATGATTACTTTAGCAGCAGGGTGTTCAAAAGTGTCGAGTTACAGCTTTCACATTAACGTTTAAATGTCAGCTATTGAATTTAACCAACCAACACAGTAAAGCTATGAAACAGATTATAGCACATTTTTTGGATTATGCAGAGACATAGGAACTGAAAAACTAAATGTGAACACCCATAGTATAGGTAAACACTAAATATTCATATGTTTTAATTATTTTTTGCTCAAAATAAAGTTTTATGGTTAGGGTTCATATCAGTGCCACATCTATTCTATCCATGGTGTAAATAGCCTCTGGCAGAATGCTCCTATTTATATTTAGCAATAAAATAATTACAGCAGAACAGCTTATTTACAGGGGGTTAAATATTTGAGAACATAAAAGCATAAATGTACAATTACAAGCTGCTACTTCTGAGACACTTGACCACATTCTGAGCAGGTGTGAAATTGTTACTGAAGCATATTTTAAATAGCATTGCCTTTAAAAACCTGCAGATTTGTTTTATTTCTGCCAAGAACAAACAATTCCCGTTTTGTCTGCTTCCAGAGCACAGAGTCAGTCTGTATGCTGATGGCACTGTGTGTAATCAGTCGATGTGATGAGGTTGCTCACAGTGCTGGCATGCAAGCCGGAACCCACGGTGAGGTTGTGGCTGTTGACATGCTTGATGAAAATCACATGGTCATTGACTCAAGCTGGCTGTGAAATCAATTCCCACATCTCATGGGTGACTCCAAGCAAAATCAGAGTCCTTCATCGAGCACTAATCTTCACTTTTAGAATCAACCATTGGGGGTTGCCTCAGAGTAATGGCTTTATTCAGATTATCAAGGCATATGATTTCAGTTGTCATTTTTCTGGAATAAACAGATGAATTTAACCCTAAACATATTTTTTGTAAAGAATGAACTGATACTTCCATCCAATCATCCTAACTGGCTTTTAAGTATCCATTCATTGTCATTCACTTTAGCATTATCGGTCAAATTTAGCTTTTCAATTGTTAACTCAGTAGAATGTGGGGTTAGTTAAGCAATATCGGAATAGCAGCAATTCACTACCCCCCCATCATGGAGACCCATGTCTTACATTGTGGCCAGATTGAGCATCATACAGACATGAATGGCCATGTGTGAAGGAGAGTCTGGAATACTACAGAAACAGTACAGTAACCCAAGCCATGTCTATTAGACTCAATTAGACTGGTGCCATATCAATGTTGTTCTTCTGTCTGCAGCCAGTGGATTCAAGGATAGGCTCTGGACAACTACCTCCCTGTGGCTGGTCAGTAACATGGAGCAATCACATACACTGCTCACAAAACTTAGGGAGTCTTTCATTATTCATTTTTTAAAATATCCCCTAATTTTGTGAGCAGTATATAAACATTTAGTCATTTATCTGTCCCATTATTTCAAACCCTACCTACTTTCATTGTGTAAATATGTAAGTCTAGCTTTGGCTAGTTTGTTTTCAGTTTAGTTAGTTTTAGTAGTTAGTTTTATGTCAGGCATAACAAGCTTGACTTCATCACATTGTTATAGTGTAATTGATTTGTAGTGCTAAAGACAGTCGCTTTACACAATGCTGATCTAGACTCTGAACAAAGGCAACAATGGCCGCAATAATTAAAACAGCCTGAGATCCATAAGGAAGGCAGCTTTAGAGGATCCAGGCTCAAATGAGAAACCCATACTCTTCTGGGCAAGACCAGATATTTGGAGAAACCTAATTCTTGTCTAGTGTAACAAACTTGTATACAAGACACTCCTTGTATGTTCCTACAATACACAATATAAAGTGTGAACACCAGTTTAAGTTGATATGCCCTCCAAAATTGTCTCTTCGTCACATTCTATGCCCTTTGCTGGGTGCCAGCAACTACAGTGCCACTAATTAAATAAATCCATTGTAATTTAGTCTGGGTTTCTATGACACGGCCCTGTGCATTTATCACCGACTATTAAAACTAAAGATATCTGACACATTTATTCTGAATTACTAGTACATTTCACTTTTAAGGGCAAACTTCTGCTTCATTAAAAAATATCCATGGATAAATTATAACAACATTAAAGCTGGGGTTAAATTAAATTTGAATACAAGTATGATATATTGCCATATTAGGTTCTATTTATTTATGTGACTTTGAAAGTTTGTTTATCTCACTCACTTACTCACTTTCTTATGCCCTTAATCCTGATTGAACCCAGGATCTTCTTGCAGTGCTACCCAACGAGCCACTGTGCTGCCCAATTTGTTTATATACATGACTTTTCAGTACACAGTAAGGACATGAAAATGAGTCAACCAATAACAGCACTGTACTTCTCACAACAGTATTAAAGCATAGAACCAGTAACATGGTTTTGAATTTGTTGGCTTGGCTTCTTTAACACAAGTTAATTTCAAGACTAGTCACACATGACAAGTTAGAGACACCAATTCACCTAATGTGCATGTCTTTGGGCTGTGGGAGGAAACCGGGGAACCTAGAGTAAACCCATGCAGACCCAGGGAGGACATTCAGACTCCACACAGAAAGGACCCAGACCACTCCACCCTGGGATTGAAGCCGGGACTTTCTTGCTGTGAGGCAGCGGTGTTACCCCACCGAGCCACCGTGCTGCCCAATTGTTTGGATAGATGCCTTGGTTTATACACTGACTATAAAGTGAAACAATTCCAGTTTCTGACGTGCTTAATAAAAATATACAATATGTGCTTGCAAACTGGTTTCTCAGATGAATGAATCCGATTACTGTGTGCAAATCTATAAATAGATCAGTAATCATGCTGCTATAAATGCAGTAACAGTACAGTAAGCTACATGTTAAAGACCTGAATTCTCAGATATAAATAACACTAGCTTTTTACATTTAACAGGAAATACTAGAAATAAGGAGGTGATTATATATTGAGAATTACATAGACTACTTGTCTATATAGTGGTTACCAATGTGTTCCTGATATAATGACTTCCTATTGCTTAAAGTGTGCCATTAATCTCTCCCTGCTCAGTCTTACCAATGCAACCTAACAAATAGCTGTTTAATGCATTAAATATTAAAGGGTGTAATGTAGGCCTGCTGAGACTATGACTGGCCCATAACTGTCTTACATTCAGCTGACCTAGTCATGCCTCAATCATAGAATAATTCCCATTATATTACCAGAGCATGGAAATGTACTCTCTGCTGGTCAATATATGACACATAAGTGACCAGATGGATTTCCTGAGGACATTGAGGTATAAGAATTGCTAAGGGACTTCACAAATTGAGCACAATGTTTTCGATTAATATGTTGCCTATAAAATACCAGTAAATCTTTCAGATCTGCTGCCCAGCACTGAAATCCATTAACATTTAGTGTTCCCCTAATACAGCTTTACGGCAAGGTTACAGATGTAAAATACTATGTATTCACACCAGAGAGAATTCGATTTTTTACAACACTGTTTAAACATCTATAACATCTAACTGTAGCATCTATGGCTCGCAGCCAGCTGCTGGAAACCTGGGCTTGCTATGTGAAGGCCAGCTGATGGTTATGGGGCAGGAAAGGACGGGTGTCTCATCAGGGGTAGCGCTTACATCAGCAGCAGTGAATTCAAATGAGTTTAGTGATTTTTTGTTATTTGCAACACCTTATTGGATTGTTACTGAATTCTAAAATGGTATACACTTCTCTTTTTTATTATTCATACCCTATAGGGGTTAATATTTCCCTGGGATGGTGAATTTCTGTGACTGATTAATTCATTTATTTATTCATTCATTATCTTCCACTTATCTGCCCACCCGGCAACTCTGGGTGCAAGGACAGAAACAACCCTAGATATGACACCAATCCATCGTAGGGTACACACACAAAGGGCCACTTTAGAGACACCAATTAACCTAACATGCATGTCTTTGGACTGTAGGAGAAAACCGGAGTACCTGGAGTAAACCCACGCAGACACGGGGAGGACATGCAGACACCCACACAGTTAGGACTCAGGCCGCTAAACCCTGGGATTGAACCCAGGACCTTCTTGCTGCGAGAAACCATGCTGCTCAAGGTGATTAATTTAACAGGTACATTACAACTATACTATGGATTTGACCAAGTATGTTTAAAGTGGAGTTTAGTGTTTAAAAGATAACTACTCTTAAAAGAAGATGAATCTGCAGTTTGACTAAAAGGCACTGACTCAGTTTCAAATAGTCAAAGAAAGTTATTGTTTGGGTTAAATATGAATACTGGCATATCTAGCTAAAATGACTTGGCAGCATTTATTTTTTTAAAAATGAACAAACCAATATGTTGGTTCCTCATGTCTGAAAATGCTTTACTGTTTTTCAGTTAGATAAAGATGACAATATTTGATGACATGAAGTTGTAGTTGAACCAATTATATACCCTCAGTCAGGGATCTGTACTTCTAACCCTTAATAGAAGATAATCCGTTTTATATAATCCGAATATAGATGAACTAATTTGCTATAACAGGTTTGGAGATGCAAAACCATCTACATCTGCACAACGTGCCTTTTGCTAAACAACAGCCAAAGAAAACTGAGGACAAAATGGCTGCTAGTGTCATCTAACCATCCAATAGCACATCCTGGTCAGAGTTGAAGTTCCCAGTGGTCTGTCACAGGGCTGGGTGGAGCACTGTTGTAACTGTTGGCACTGGTCCCCCATCTGGTCTCCCAATTGCCGCTGCCAGATGTCAACCATGAGTCTCACAGACTCCGTAGTGACACAGTGCATTAGAATGCTGTGCCACCCTGAAGCCTACAGAGATATTGTTAAGCATGGTAGGACAGTGGCTTTAACAACGTGTCACCATGGTTGACAGCACACAACAAAAATGCTCTTTAATTCAAACTGACTCAATCATCACAATTCCATTCACCCCCCACTATGGGTCCACAATTGTATTCAGTACTACAATTTAACCAATTTTATGTGGAGTGATTGTTTCTAAAAACAATGATGCCTCCTTGCTGTTCTGAGTGATGTGTGCACTTTTGAATTGTATAGTTAAGATTTCCTTTTTAGGGAAACATGAGTACTTTACTTATTGATCCAAAAGTCACTTATGATTCAAGCATTTATTCCCTGACCAGACTACAAACACTAGACTTCACACGCTGACACAATGATGCCTATAAAATAGCCACAACATTTTTAGAAAGGGCAACTGCTTCTTAAATGTTATTTTTCACTGAACAAATGTGTGAGCTTTTATAAATGTTTTATGTATGTAATTGCTTTGGCTCATTTGCTGTGAAACCCAAGACAAAATTGTGTTCTTTGTGTAAAATCATATGTCCAAGGGTGTTATTATTGCTATTATCAAAATGAGTAAAGAGATCATTATGTTTATTAAGTACTATAATTTGGATTTCGGGGAGATGTGGAAATACCGAATACAGGCAACATTAATGTTTCTTTGACATGATTATAATTATTTTGGGATATGTTAGCCAGTAGCACCAGTCTTACCAGTTAAACCAGTCTGCAAATGCTACTATAATCTCACAATTAGAATAGATATGCATTTTCTCATAGTGCAGATTACCATGATATGCTACTTGACCAACAGTATGTGAGAGTTAAAACCGATTTCCTTAGCACAATTTTCTCTTAATATTTGGAACGAATCTTTGGCTCATTGGTATGTAACACTGATGATTAAGTTCCAAAAGTCTCTAAAAGGCATGGCAGATGTTTGCTGAGAGACTCGGATTGGTTACCATGGTCAAGTCATGGTTTCCATACACACACATCTAATAGTGGGTGCAGGGTCAAGTGTTAGCTGGGATAGTAAAATGTCTACCCCCATTCCTCTCTGTAGTAGTTCTTCAGAATTAAAACTTCATCTTTATAATTTATATTTAAAGAATTGAAGAATTCTAACTTCATTATAAGCTCAGCTCATCCATGATTAAAATTAGATGCATGGCTCATCATATCACTTGTTCTGTCTCATTCACAGTTCAGACATTGGGACTCTAAACCACGATATTGCATACATTATAGTGACTGATGTATGGTATTGTTAATATGCTGCATTATAACTATTATAAGTATTTACCCATTTCCTTTCTTGGTCATGACAAATTCAAAATTCAAGGTGTAGTCATTTTGTCTGTTTTGAATCTTTATGCAGAAAAAAGACTAATATCAGAAGCCAGAAGTCATATCTCAGACATAATACAAAACAGAAAAATCTCAATATTCCTTTCATCATGCAATACAGGCTCTCTTGCTTAAAAGCCTGTGTTGAGAGATGATACTTTATGGGGATTGAATTTGATGAACACAAGCCTGGCTCAGTCTGGGGTTAGTGGACCTCATGTTTCCACTGTTGTTCACAAGTGCTTTGTTGACCTTATTGCAGAGATCAATATACTGATACAAAATGAAAAAGCCAGATTTTCAGCTTTTACTTGGTCAAACAATTTCTTGAACAGTACTTTTAGTACTCCAGTTAAAGACCTGACCTGGCAGCTGGGCAGTGAAGGGAGTCTTGGTCAATGCAAGAATCTCATGGGAAACCGTAACTAGATAATCATAACGCATTGTTAAAATGTAATATATTACAAAAACTGTACAGTACAAACCCTGAAATGAGGTTGGGAATTCATATCTGTAAGATTAATTGCATTTGATTTTACAGTATTACAGTATAGATTTTTACAGTATTTAATTTATTTTACAGTTCTAAGTAATTTTTTTGTCCATTACACATTTATTAACAATTTCCAATCGCATGCCCCAAGGAGCATGGTCTAGAATCACACCTAGGAGAGCGAGGACATGGATCAATGAAAGAGCATTGGGTCAAAATAGACCAAATCAGACTGAGAAAAACAATATCTACTGATGGGAGGTGTAAAGGTGAACTGGGACGTTCACTTAAATCAGTCTGCGACTTTACTGTGGGGAAAAGACAAATGCTAATCATGAAGATTTGCTCTTATGTCTGGTGACAGAGAAACAAGGGAATGGCAAAGATGATCTGTTCAGCTGATGACTGAATGTTAAACACTGGGTCATGGAGAGACTGTTCCACATTTTGGTACTTAAAAAGCAACAGTTACTTTAAGATTTTAGAACACCAAGTACATACAATTTTAAATAAAGTCTCAGTAACATTACAATGTACATTATTACTGTACAATATATTTATTTTAAATGAAAACACATTGTATAAGTATTGTTTTGAATTAATCACTATAAGAAATATAATTTCTGTGATAAAAACAGATCAAACTCCAGTTTTAGGCAAGCATTTGGTCAAATAAAAAAAAGAGTGTGTATGAGCGCATGTGTATAGGTTTGTGCACCTATTAAAAAGATTAACTAGTGTCTTTCAACTTAGTCTAATAGCTCATTAAAAGTTCCTAAAAAATTCAACAGCAAGTGTAACTTCACTAGGGGTGTCATTTTTTACAAGACTGCATATTTCTTTTTTACAATAACACCACACACACAAATTGTTTAAATACAATAACAGAAAAAACCTGCTGTACTGCTTACTATGGAAAAAATTTATTGTGGAATGTCCACCATTTAAAATATTATTGTGATAGATATACAAATGTTTAAAACCTCTGTCTTTTTTTTTTGCAATAGTGACATTCATACCTGGAACCTGCCATGTTTATATATAGAGACCCACACGAATAGAACAATTTGCTTTTTGACAGAAATTGCCACTTTGAAAAATCTAAAGACTTGGATCTCCATTAGGTTACATAAGCCAAGGTGCAGTATTAATTAGCTACATTGATTATGTCAATAAAAAGTCCCCACCAGGAGAGTGAGCAACATGTATATGCATGTGCATGGGTGTGTGTGCGTGTGCGTGTGTGTGTGTGTGTGTGACCGTGTCTGTAGTGTGATATGGTGTCATTTGTTATTTCTTGAGTCTTCTTCAGTGTCTGTCTCCCGGATTCTGCTGGGTAATTCCTGTTCCTAGCTGATGATTTTACTGCTGATTGTAACGATTGTATGGAACAGGGCTTGATTAATGGCACTCATGGCTGCAGCCTGTGCATATGTAGGTCACTATGGGTTTTATACTTCAGTACTTATAGTGTAGAATGTTTTAATATTTGGGCTGCTGAGTTTTTTTGCTGGCTTTCTGTTGGTCTTTCTAACTTACTTTATACCCTGAACCATTTATATCCAATTATTGTGGTACAGTGTACTGATCTAAGATTGACAATGTTTTTGATTTTGCTTGTGTTCAGGCCCAAGGTCTTGGCTGTACTGAAAATGTTTAATTTCAAAACATCATATACAACAATCCTGGAAATGGACCAAGCTGTGTGGGTCACCACTCTATATGCTCATTCAATATCAACCATTTTTGTGCCATTGGGAAGTAAAGACTAAGCCGTAACCAGTATGCATCTTCCATTTGGGAAAACCTCAAGGTGAAGTAGTGTCACAGAAACACAGCCATACTAATTTCAGAAAATGAAATGTCCCACTAATGTGCACATAAGGGCACACAAAGATCAGATCCTGCCTTTGGGGAGTGACTATGCAGCTGCATTGTATGTGGGTATAGTCAATTACTTGAAAAAGGCCATATAAATTAAACTAAACAGTCTAAAACAAAAAACAAAACATTGTCTTAATCAGTTTAATCAGTCTATGCTACAGAGCCCAGATAAATGACTATGAAATCAGGGGAAAAATGAGCACCACCATCTTAAACTAAACACTGAATGGCTTCCTTTACATAAAAACATTTTTAAGTGCTGACACTGGTTTCTTTTCATCAAAAGGTTTATGTTGGAGGATGAAAAACATTGTGGTCTGGGCATGAGTAGTGATTCATTTTCAATGGGATTTGGGCGTGATCAGCACCATTACTCCAGTTAACACTTGCTTTAATGAGGTAGGCAAGCCAAAGGTCACATTATAGATTCACACCATGTAAGGTATAGAGCTAATTTTACTAACTGATCAAGTGTTAGTCTTTTTAAATTGAACCCATATTTCATTTACGAACAAACCATTAAATATAGACATCAAGTTGTAAAGGGGAAGGAAAGTATGAAACACATTATATAAAAAATGTAGATGATGCTATTTCTAACTTCTAAACATGCTGAGTTGAAAATGTCCTGCAGAGTGCAGCCACACAGACAGGCAGAGCAAAACAGCAGCTACAAACTTGAATTTTGTATGCCTGTTTGGTATGAGATTTGTATCACATATTCTTTGTCTGAGCAAATGATATAACCTTTATTGGTAAGATTTCTTTATTCCTATGAAAAGGAATTAGACTGTGTCAGTAATTTTATCATGTGACTATTTCCTTTATAGTCCTATTCAAATAATTGATGCATTACAGTTTAACCATTTACCAGCAACTGAAAAGTCAGGAGAAAAGTCAAGAGCTATTATTTTCTACTCTGTTTTAATAATTAAAGTGACCAAAGCCATTACAGCCATTTCAGCAAATCCTTTTTCACTCTTTTGTCTGCATTGGGATTATCACACATTTTAAATCCTTCTAAAATTGCCAATCTAATCTAGCCTTCATCATTAGGTTATGGCTGTTAATTCATAAATAAGAAGGCATGGACAATGCTGCTGCACTGCATTAGTTATTTCTGGGCACAAGGTGAACATCTCTAAATGAGATAATGAAAGAATAAAACATGAGACATCAGACATGTGTGCATGTTATAGTATCTAGAACAATTGTCTGCTGTATGTGCCACTAATCAGGAGTACTGAAAAAGACAGGGATTACCTAACAATTTAGTGGATGATGATTACTAGGAGATGTCACTAAGGAAAACATGCAAACACCACACTGACTGCAGCCAGTCTGGTTCCTCAAACTCAAACCTGATTCCTAAAGTTGTGGTCCTTAAGGCTCTCTGTAGCATACACGTCTGGCAATTATTCCTAACTTCCTAAATTTTGAATTGCATTTTTAGTTATATAGTGCTTTTTAGTAATACTCACAAACGCTAGGCTTGTTTTAAACACAGTGCAGAGTTTGGAACCCAAACGATTTATTTTTGCTTTTCTTGATCAGGGTCACATTGGATCTGAAGCTTATCCTGGAATTGACAGCGCTCATGCTGAATGGAATGCCAGTAAAGCACACATGCTGCAATTGCAGTGCTGAGGGATGAACCTTTCCCTTCAGACACAAGGCCATGTGTAAGGTGTAGAGGTGCTCCTAGGACGTTTAAATGGTGGCTCAATGATACTGTGTCATTAATGTGCACAGATGGTGGTTTTTCTTTTACATGAGCAAATCTCATTCTGATGTTAGACTAAAACATTAATTAACCAGGTGATATTCATCACACACTGCAAGAGAACAAATTAACTCAAATACTTACATAGACTTCATATCACCATCATGGTCTGTGAAAGGACCTGAACATCTTCTTCTTCTTTTTTTTGTGTTTATTGGTGGTTGGCAGGCCTGCTTAACAGTGCATTACCGCCACTCACTGTACTGGATATGGAACAGGAGATTGTACAGAAGGAAGGGAGGAATCGACGATCAGTTACCTTCTGGATTCTGTTTGTTAGACCTGTACCTGTTATAAATTTAATGATGTAACGGCTTATTCTGCCTACTTCTTTCCCTAAAAGTCCTGCTAATGTGAAATCACTATGTTTAGCCCTCTTTGCTCCAAGGACCTGAACTGAGCTTTAGCTGCCCTTAAATAATTCCTGGACAAATTCAGACATGCTCAGTAGACCAAAATGGAGTGGACCATATGGAGGGAGGTTCAGGATGTCAAATATAATTTTATTTAATATAATCTGGATCATCTTAAGTATTTTAGCATATGATTCAAGTGTCCATTTGGAATTAATCTTTTTAGTCTGTCTTTATTTGAGGATTTATGTTAAGAAGTATTTTTTTTTTCTAGTTACATTTGTTTCCCCCTGCAGAGGGTAAGGATTTGGTAGATGCTGATTTGGGTAGGCCAGCAGAGTCTATTTAATGGCTCATTTGAAGTGTTGCAGATAGGCTTGGAAGAGGTATGGTTGGTTGCTAGTTATGCTAACAGGGTGTATGTGAGGGAAAATGGTGTGACTTCTATATAGTATTGTTATCTAGTTGGTATTTCAATTAGGTTGTTTTTGCTCGCACTCATTCTCTGAACAAGTTCACAAAAAAAGCATCCTTGCACTTAATGTGCTGTTGTAATTTGCCATCACTTTTTCATAGCCCACAAACTAACGGGAGGATATCTACTCTCACCTGCATGCAAGGTATGACAAACAATGTAACTGTCAATGTCAAGTCTTCTATTTCCCATTAGCTTTCATATTATTTCATATCCTATAATCAAGTAGGTCTACTTTGACAATTACAAATAAGACCTTTTGTAGCTCATGGATTTGCATAGTAGGGCTAGAACTGATTAATATTATGTTCTTAAAAAATAAGTTACTTTTATTTTAAGTTAAGTTATTTTATAATTCCAACCCCAACAGCTTCCTCTAGACATGGCTCTTTTTCCAGTTAATATTTTAAGTTTTAAAACTCCACACCTGTTGATGTGTATGTCACCTCATTTGCCAGTCTCTGCCTTTAACATGCACAGTTCACAAAAAATAAGGTCTATTTAATTTTTGTGAGCAGTATAAACTCCCATAGCAAATGAATCTCAAAGCCTAGACAGGGTATCAATCCATCAAAGTATACAAGCACATACACATTCACACTAAGAGTAGAGTAAGTTTAAATACACCTTAGTAAACTCAGTAGTACTCAGGGAGAACTTGCAGACCTCAAACAAACCATAACATTTTAAACATATTACAGCTGAGGTTAACTATTTAAAATAAATGCTGGTATCAATAAAAAGTAAAAATAGGAATGGAATATAAAGTAAAGAATGTTGTCAGTCATGGTACATTAAATTATAGCTGTGTTTTATGTCTAGCACGCAGGCTCAGAAAGCACTCGCATGACCAAACATGGAAGTACCAGACCATACACAAACACCGTCTCTGGAGTAATGATTTCTTATTAAGTCCACCTGCGTCTTTCGGATTCCCTCGTGAGCCGCACTGAGCGTTTGTTGACTTTGATACTGGGTCCTGGTTGCTGACCTTGTTTACTTTGACTCTGATTTTGCCTAATTCCTCTGGACTTTTTGGTGATTGTCTGAACCCTGCCTGTCTATTGTTTATTTATTTGCCCACCGAATCTGCTTTGTTTGCCTGGTTTTAATGAACACCTGTTTTTGCTTCCTAAGCCTGCCTTGTTATATTACATTTTGAGTATTTAAAATATGTTGAGTGTCAAGTCCATAACGTTTGTGTACTGATGAAACACTTTAACATACCACTGGGTCTATTTTCTGTCAATGACAAATTTCCCTTAAAAGCAAAGTGGTCAAACACCTGATCCACATATGCTAGGAGGTATGTGTCATCAAAGCCACCACTTTACGTCCAGTGGTAAGGCACGTCTGGAATTCCGAAGGTTCACCAGTGATCCCAGAGGTGCTTTCCCACCAAAAGAAACTGCACACTTCAAACAAACAGTGGGCAATTCCAGGACACAAGCCTAAATATCTGGAGCGGTGAGGTGACAGAGCTAACCACTGTGCTGCCCTTTAGAAGAATCTGCTTAACTAAATCTGCATGAAATTGCACTTGTATAAAATCCAACAACGATTCTCTATGAGGTCAACTTTATTACTATATTCTAATTGCTCCTGCTGTCTCTTTAGTTTCTGCACAGGCATTTACCGCATCTTACAAGATCCCTTGTGAAAACTTAAATGTAGCTTTCTCCAATTACCACTCTATAATATTCATGCTTCCCATCTGATTGTGTGCAGCAGGGAAGCCGCAGAGACCTTCTTTATGAAAACCCTGGCAGAACTCTACAATAGGCAGAAATCCATAAGCTGGAGAGTTTGGCAGGCAATATGCATAGCGCTGTTGCATTCTTGTTTTCTAAATTTTTAAAAATGCTGTCAGGAATCCTGGGAGAGCCTTAATGTCATTTGATATCTGGCTTGTTGAGGAGCGTGTGGAACATGTAGTAGAGTTAAGCCTGGGATGCCTAAAAGTGCCTCTCAATGTTAGCTTGAAATACTAAAAAGTGGAAGTGAAAAAAGCAAGGAAATTTTGTGGTAGGTTACTTGCATATATATTTACAAATATGATCTGAATGATCTGTAAGCCAGCAGGAAGATAAACCTGACAAAACTCACCTCCACATCAATGATACATGTAAATAACCTATGCATAGAGCTTTCATGGCAAGCATTGTGTAAAACAAACAAAAAAAAGAGAATGAGCTTTACACTCCGAAGTTTAGAAAAACACAGTGAGACACACTCCAATTAGTTCATTTGCATGCATTTAATAATACAATAGATACATAAAATCAAATTGTCAGTAATCTGTTCAATGACAGATCGTTGAGATGCATCTGTATAATCGAAAAATCTGCAAACTCCAGATTTACTTGACTCAGGCAATAATCTACCATAATTCTACTTTGTAGCCAGTGAAATTATCATTAGTTTAAATGAGCGGACCTGGAAACTAGTTGCTTCAAGGACATTTGTGGGAATATGAGGACAGAGAAAATTGAAATCAGAGTAAGGGTATACATGCACTGAGATATCTGATTACTGATCTAAAATGCAGTTCATTATATCAGATTTCTTGATTTAATTTATAGACCTTAATCTGATCTGGGAAATCTGAGTATATGGTTTACATGATCACAATGTATAACTGTGGAAGTCTTATGATTGGTTTATTAAGTGCATGTATACACTTTCAATATCGCTCACCTAATTATAAGGTTTGGTAGATTAAATGCTGTTCTTTGAGGCAAAAACCCTTTGCAACTGTCAGTTCTCAGTCGAACAGAGTGCCTTCAAAGGTCAGGAAGGAAATCTTGACTTGGCGAAGCAACAGCAGACAGGGACGCTGCTGGCATGACATGGCCTTTGCTTAAAATGCTTTAAGCTGAATGTAAGTAAACATAACAGCCTTGGGTTGTTACTGTGTATCTATTTTTAAGTAGTTATTCAGTTTTTAAGCAGAGCAGATTCACTATGCATCAAAGAATTAGGACACACTGTGCTTGCATTCACCGGAGCTCATAAAAGTGGAACGGAATAGGTAGCTGAGTGGTTTCAAACAGATTTCAGACTGAATAGCTGTACCTTGGACAGATGCTCACATGAATAGCAAGCTTGAGCATCGCTCATCTTTCATCGTTCTCAGAAATGAAAAACCTCGTCTGGCTTCTTGTACCACGGTAATGCTGAACACATTTAACTCATTCCCTTCTTCCCACCATTAGATACATAGGTCTCCTATGACATCTCAAAGTCTGAACTGCTTTACATTCCTGGAGACATGTCCCATGTCATGATCTTTTCAGCTCTCTGGTATAGTTCTCCCTCTGTAAATGTAAAACATCTAAGTAGTTTATGATAATCAGCCAAGCTTCCCTTCTCAGTTGCTGTTAAAGACCTCATATGGCCACACAGATACCCCCTCTATAATACTAGGAGCATTCTGCATTTCCTGTCCAGGGGAGCCATCCAATAGCTTGTCTAGTGTCTTCTTGAAACAAGATTAATGCAATGGTCTCCTCTGAAATATTGACATGTTAAACCAAACCAATACAACTGATTCAGAATGCATCAGCGAAACTTTAATTTTCCAAAATTCTGTCATGTCATCCCACTGCTGCATTCCCTTCAGTGGCTCTCTGTTGTTTAAAACACAGATTTTTACCTACACTAAAAATAGGCCAGCCCATTCTTACTTAAAGGTCTTAATCAGACCTTGCTTTGTACTCATTGCCCTTCAAGACTCAAAAATGACTTTATTGGAGCCATTTCTCAAGACTGGTGAAATAAACTTGGTGTCTTATTGGACCAAATCCTAAAGTACCGAAACAAATCCTATTATATACCTGTAATGTTATTCGCTTATTTGGACCAAAATTCCAC
>JAVSBV010000113.1:7863885-7875716 GCA_033117975.1 Parotocinclus spilosoma
TGGTTCATGCATTTATAACCTCAAGACTGGATTACTTTAACACTTTACATGCCGGATGTTCTAGTAAATCTCTAAATAAACTTCAACTAGTGCAGAATGCAGCACGTCGAGTTCTAACTAGAACTAGAAAATTTGATTACATCAGTCCTGTTATGTCATCTCTATACTCTTAGAATTTTGCTCGTCTCCTTCGCTCACAGGGTGCAGGGCTGCTTTCAGTAACTAGAATTTTAAAAAGTAACAGCAGGTGGAAAAGCTTTGTCATTCTTGTCCCCCCTCAGCTATGGAATAAACTTCCTATTTTAGTTTAAAAAAAAAAATCAGACACTCAATTTTAAAGTCTAGGCTAAAAACATTACTTTACTCAGGCTTTAGTTAGTGCTGCACACGGCATCAGTGATTGATAATAGATTCTCTACTCTTAACACATAACTACATTTTCTCTTCTCTTTCCAAAGAGATGTTCTGGTACCAGTTCCAGCACCACACACTTGGATGTTCTTCCACCTCAGCATCACTATTGGTCAACAGAACCCAGTCCCACCAGAGTGCAGTAACTCCCTCCATCACTTGATCACCAAGAGACGATGTGCCTCCAATGACCTCTTTCATGCATTTACCTAATTAACATCTAGGCCACCCATGGAGAACTGGTCTCCGAGTCTTGATCCTCCCAAGGTTTCTTCCTTCTACTTTCAGGGAGTTTTTCCATTTCACTGTTAACCTAGGCTTGCTCAACTTGGGATTGGCCTTTTAAGATAAGATTGTAAAGCTGCTTTGAGACGATGCGCCATTGTAAAAAGCCCTATATAAATAAATTGATTGATTGACTGAACCTCAGACCTTAGACTTTATTCATGCAAAATTCCTACATTAAGAGTTTAAGTTTGTGCATGTAAAAATGAATACAAGATAAAGTTGTGGTTCAAAGCGTTTTTATTGTTTCTTTTCAATAGAAAACAATACAAAATCCTGCAAGAACAGTCATAAGATTTGCTTCGAGTGAACTGAAATCAGCCACATGGTACAGTAAAGTGCTTCTTTAGATCTACCGTCAGTGTCCTGAGGAAAACCCCAGGCACCGGATCATTTCAGCTGAACTAGGATTTCTCAGTTATATATAAGCGTCAGTGGATATGAGGTGAGGGAAATTCCCACTGAACGATCCTGATTTCTGTTTACATTACTCATCTAACTGAGGAACCCTGCTCTGTGAAACGAGTTTGGATTTTCTCCCCATGAGTCGTTTGCGTTGGTGGAAATAAACAGTGCTGAACACAAGAGACATAGTAAGTAGCCTTCAGGTTGGAGGAGGTGAAAGTCACAATAATATGACAAACAATTAAATTAAAACATCTCAACTCCCTTTAATAAAGTCTGGGAAATAAAGATGTAAGATCCAACTACTGTACAATTACAGCTTTTCTTAGAAACGTGCGTTTTATTTTGCAACCCTAACAAAAAAAAAAACCCAAAAAACCTCCTCCAACCTTTATCATATAAAACAAACGGAAGCAAGTCTGAGGATTAAAACTCATCCCCAGTTCTTAATACAAGGCAGTCCATAACTTGGATGGGGAAAGCTGTGGCTTATCAAATCGAGCCCCTTGTCACGCGCACGCACACGTAGGAGTACAAATGCAAAAATGGGTTTGGTATCTTTTCAGTATAATCAGAACTGGAAATAAAACAGGCATGTGGAAATACTGAAACGGGAAGCGGTTGAATTCTTTTCAAACCAAGAGATTGCCTTTGATCTTATGAACAGCTTTTTGTACAGGTAAGGTAGTTTCCAGAGCAAAATGCGAGAAACCTGCTGCATAAACATTACTATTCAAGTAAGTCTTACTATAAGACATAAACCTCCACAAAATATGCATGTAGAAATATATATATCAAAAGATTACAATCAGTGTCCTATTCTCAACTTATAGGCTCGAGTGCCATTCGGTCCGTTTTCCCCCCCGACAGAGAAGACGTTCACTGCCGAGTGTACGGAGCTTGCTAAACATTCAACAGGACTCGTTAATGCTCGGATGGGTTTTCAGCTTCTCGCTTCTGACCGATGGCATTAGTGCTGAAACTAAATAAGGATAACGCACCAACTATCTGATGGCAGATTCACAAGAGCGCCAATTATTTTCCCTCCAGCATAATCCTGTGTCATTCATTTTTTTCTTATGATGGAAAAACAGGAATTAAGAGACAAGATCGTCAACTCTGGGGAAAAAAGCTAAATAATGCCTTTTCCTTTCTCACTTCAATGTCATTACAAAAAACCTTAAATCTTTCACTTTCATAGTCCAACTTCTGCAACGGCAACACAAGAACTTAAGAGAAGCTTAAAGAAAAGTCTGGTGTTACACCTGAACAATTGAACAGCACCTGCTTAGAGATACAACAATAATAAAAGCTTAAAACAGTGTGGCACAGTTTCAACTAAAATTACAAACAAAAATGAGTAAACTTTTAAAAGAACTTTTCACGCAAACGTTCTTACAGCTACATTGTCTTGGAAGACTTTTTTTTTTAGGGTTTTCTTTTTCAGATGTTATTTTTCCTGGAATGCTTTTCCATTTTTTGTGGGGTTTTTTTGTTGTTTATTAGGTTTTTTTTTTTTTTTATTTCTTTATGAGAAGAGTTTCCTGTTTAAATGTTTACTTATTTGGCAGTGCCCACAAGGCAATGGTTTTAACAGTAACTGTACCGTGAGACTGTGGGAGCGGTACCAAATTCGAGAACATTCTCAAAGCCTTATTCCATGACTGGCTGGAGATGGTACGGTCACAGAAGCAGACCTGTGCTTGCATAACCACATGATAATCCCACCCAGTGTGCACCCATGTTCTGACAAAGGACTTCACCTGCACTGATCAACTATTGTCTAGAGTACCAGGATGATGTAAATCTGATTGTTTAGTGTAATGTTGCTGCTGGTTAGTTCCTTTGAAATGGATTCTCTGTGCCAATTAAAAGTTCACATCTTCAACAGAAGACAAGTTTAAAACGTTAATACTACCCCCCCCCCTTTTTTTGTTGCTCTCACTAATGCTAATCAGGGTAGCATGGGCTCCATCCTGGACTTAACAGGGTACAGATGTACATGTGCCCTGAATACTGTACCAGTACCATCCTCCCTGAATACTGTACCAGTACCAGGCCACCTCGTCTTCATCACTCATGGCCAACTGTGCCTCCATGAATCCTTACCTGGCCAAAAAGGCACAGCTTGGACTCAAGCCCAGGTCCCTGCCGTTATGGGTGCTACTCAAGCACCACTAAGAAGTTAACAGCTGCTTAAAAATATGCACCAGCCTTTGTGTATGGCAGGACAGCTTTTGAAATTGCACTTTAAGAAAAATTCATCATACAATATCATTGAAGCGCTTTTACTAATTTGGTATTTAGGGCTTGTTCTGTATAACAGTAGTACACCCTTGTGAGCATTCTGCTCTCAGAGACTCTGTTTGGACTGTCGTTTGCTCACTAAAGACAGGAAATGATCGAATTTGGTGGAAACAAAAAAACTAAGTAAATACCGCAAATGGAGGTGAGGCACTGGCAGCAAGCCGTGGTGGATGTGACTGCCTATATCGGGAGTTGCATAAGGGTGTGAACCTTGTGACCATGGGGGCATCCACGAGCATATAAGCATACAGGCAGAAAATTCCTGAAAACGAATAAAGTCTTCTCATTGAGAAAATTCACAGTGGATCCAGTTGTAACGTGGAAGCAGCACAAGAAGGGAGCAGGGTGGAGGGAAGGGGATTCTGGGAGTTGTAGTCCTTTGGTGTGTGATCAGCTGGCTTTAAAAATGCTTTGTCGTATCCCTCTGCCCATCAGTCCCCAACCGAGGCTAGTCCCAAACGCAGCTGCACCCTTTCAGGCTGTCGCCGGAAGTGCTGTATAAAGGCGCATGGTTTGGGACGAAACTCCATTTGCATACATTAACACGTCACCCAGAGATATGAGATCATAATTTTAGGTGAGGCATCCATTTCTTTGAGAACGAGGTAGGGGGAGGCTTGGACAAGGGAGAATCAGAGAACTTCCCTAAATTCTCATTCTTGCTCACTGTCCAGTAGCTTAAAGCCTAGTTTATGCTTTCTTGCAAACATGCTTTCTAAGGTGTCAAGTCCAAAATCCACCCACCTTTGTCGTAAAGGTGTGAACGGGTACGGATAAGCTTAATTTCCCCACTGCTTTGCTTAGAGGAGTGGATTGATAATGAGGCAGATAAAAAGGGTCCCAAACTACAAACTAGTGCACTACATGATATCACCATAAGTGTTACCATAATGAAGTGCCAATCGGTGCCAAGTAAGAAGCTTGGAACACAGATTTAAAGGGAGTATTGCTGGAGCAACCAAGTGCCCTCTATTATAAAACCATTAGTGACTTATCTTAAGGCTGCTTATTGCACCAAAACAGAACAGTCATTAACCAATAAAGGTTGTCAGAACTTTATGAGGCAAGAATTAGGTCATCATTTAGATACAATAAGCCATTGTGGGATTTAGAACGACTAATAAATCAAGGACTTTAACTCACTATTGCTTGTTTATTATCTGCCCCCTTGTTTGATGCAATTGAAAGCCTTCTATTCTTGTGTTAAGTCATGAACAAAGTTGGAAATCGAGCACCTCTGAGAAGCTCTGAAGCAAGCATAAACCAGGCTTAAGTGTAACTGAAAGGTCACTCAGGCACAGTCGCCAATCAGAACTAGAGGAGCTAGGAGTTGGCTGAGCTCGGCGGCTGAGACCGGTGCTCCCTTCATGGTGCTGCTCCTCTGTCTTCGTTTGGCCAGTTTGGAGTTGGAGGGAGGAGAGAGGCGCATGGAGCAAGAGTCTGTGGTCACCACCTGAGGGGCATCCTCTTGTCTCTGTGCTTCAAGGTCGTCCTGCTCAGCGAGCTGCCTGTTCACGGCCATCGCCTGTCCCGCAAAGAAGGTCAGGTCCTTAGCACTGCTGTTTCTGTTAATACAAATAAGGTGACATTGTCATATGGGTGATGCTTTAGCTTAACCTGGGTACTGAATTGTGGATGAACTTTGAAACTTAAGACTGTGGGGAAAATATGTCTTTGTAAACAATATCTTAGCTCACCTTTGTAGCAGGATGGATGATGGGATAGAGTCAGGAGCACACTAAAAGAAAAAAGGCATAAAAATAATTAATTATTTGCTGGGCCACTACAGCAGAAAATCAGGTTTGAGTGCTGGCAATGCCTTCCAGCCAGGACGAGACATGTCTGGGTGTCTGAGGGAGTTAGTACAGATTATTATGGATTTTAGGGAGTCATTTTCAAGTAAAACAATAAGTAAACAGGATTAATTTCCTAGGAAGGTTTAAGCCATGTTACAAAACGGATATTAAAGGCGACTAACTCCTGTCATTTTTTTTTTTTTAAAGCAGATCCACCCAGGCATGTCTGAAAATGTCTCGCCGCGTGGCTTGGTTCTACACTGCCAGCATAAAAACTAGAGGTTTGAAAAATCAGGCTTAATATGGTCTATATACAAAAATAACTCCATAAAAAAAGAAACCCATATTGGCATAACTAGAGTAGTAGCCTGAAAATCTTCTCTGCATTATATACATTTCAGTCAAATAATTAGTCCCCTCACTGACGTAACACTGATCCATACTCTGCCAAACCTTTCCCCAAGAAAGTACATTGACTTTACTCATTAACAAGCCTACGCAGTCAAACCTAAAACCTGATTTAAAATTCACCCAGTCTGGACTGGTTAACCCTGTTCTGAGAGTTGCCTGGATCCTTACCCCTTGCACCCACGGGTGCTGCAGAACCTGAGTTGCACTGAGCCGGTTCTTGGCATCCCGGACCAGCAGTTTGGAGATGAGGTCTTTGGCACCGGAGGAGATATGAGCCCACTCCTTCTCAGGAAACTCATACTTGCCCTCCTGAATACTCTCAAACAGCATGTTCTGAGATCAGCAGAGAAGCAAATAAGTAACAATCAGTACTCAGAAGGACTGTGACCTATAAACGTTAACCAAAAAAAAAAAAGGTTGTTGCATTAGCATACCTGGCAGGCTTGGCATGGCTCCCCGTTCTCCCATCCACAGTCACTCCCACAGCGCCCCACAAAGGGAGGATAGCCACTCAACATGATGTACAGGATGACACCCAGGCTCCACAGGTCACAGCGCTTATCATAGATGGTGGCCTCCTCGTTGAATGCCTCAACCACCTCTGGGGCCATGTATTCAGCTGAACCGCACTGCACAGACAGAGGGAGCAGGAGCAAAGTTAATCACTGGGAATGGGATTGAGGTAAACAGGCTGCCATCTGTGCTGCAACCAGAGTCCTGACGGTTATACGCGGGTGTGGTGAGAAGTGATGTGGCATAGCAGGCACGAGTAAAGACAGGGTTCTAAACACCGGTCTGTTTTGTCCAAATGCACTCATCTCATTGGGAGCCTGGGTTGCCTGAATTTGCCTGAGCTCATTTACTTTGAGCATAGAACAGAGCTGATCTCAAAGCATGTGACAGTCACATGGCAGACACTAAAATGAGATTAGAGATAAGCCATAAGGTACTAGAAAGACTTCTTTGCTCAGGAGGATCTTGCTTATAGTTCTAAAAGGGAAGGATGAGCAGAGTTGGGTTTAAACCTGATTATATCTGTGTGGGGTGTACTTATGCCTGAGCTGGTGGAGTGCTAAACTAGGAGTTTGCACCCATGGTGCAGAGCTAAGTGAGTCATGGAAGGTTTTGTAAGCTCAGTTCGGTATTCACACTGTAGAACGCCTCTGCCTCTGAAACTAGGCCAAACGCTCAGAACGACAAACGAGGATTCAGTGTACCAGAAAACCATAGTTCTTATGTAACCAACATACACCCACTGTGCCAAAACAAAACAATCTTCCAGATCAAACAGAGAACTTTCGAACACCCAAGGTAGAGTGGTTATGGAGGCAGAAGGTCCAGGGTTCAATTTCCATCTCCCACCTTGAAGCCTCTACTGTTGAGTCCTTGAACAAAGCTGTTAACCCACAACTGCTTACGTTTAGTTTCTTTATTTACCGTCGCACCAGCATGAACTGTCAATTCATGACAGTATACTAGCCAGTCACATTCATATTTGGACAGTTAAACCCAGCACACGTTGTAAACCTGGAGTAAAGCCGCATAGAAACAAAGAGGATTGTAAGATAGTACAAGCAAGTTGCTCTGGATAAGCGGGTCAGCCATTATTGCATTACAAATCTTTAATTATGAAATTAAGATTCAAGTCAGGTCAGCAGTTAAAGTAGCTTGGTGTGCTTTCTCGCGCCTCCCAGTTCTTTTAAAACGTTGGGTGTTGCAGATGTTTAATTTGAGGATAACGTTCGTTCCTCGCTCTCACTTCTGGCTTGTTTGCGCAGGCACTCGTTTCTTTTGTCCTCCCTTAACGCAGCTGTCGTGACGCTCCTCCCCAATGAGCCCTTATGCAATGCACTTTCACAGTGCAGGAATCTGGGAGATGTAGACAAAGGCTTGGCTGTTCACAGCCATCCCCCTCCTCCTCCTTTTCCTTTTCTGCCGCCTGCTAGCACTCAGTCAACACCCCCACACTCGGAACAGCGCTATCGCAGTTCAGACAAAGACAGGCCCTGAATTATTCTGACTGCATAAATGGTGCTGTAAAGTAATCTGACCAAATGGAATGCTGCCTCTTAAAGCAAGCTATGCAGTCGAATTAGATGTTTGTGTCAACATTTAATTATTAGTAATTCATAATTGTCTGATACAGGGCTGCCTCTGACCATTTAAGAGAAGATGACTGAAAAGGGACAACTGAAGATTTTCCTTGCCATGATACACCACAGTTGGTGTAAAACTAGCAAAACCTTGCATCATGTAGCCCACTTGGTGCTGACAATGAGATCGTGTGTGGGTGGCAGGGGCAGATGGGGAGCACAGCCATAAGTCAACACCTGTTAAAAACCAATGTGTGGATTTCCTGGACATGTGACAAGGAAGTGGTTTCTCAGCTGGCAATGTTAAAGTTTTGCATCAGCAATATGGCCAAGACACATTCAAGCTGTAAACCACACACACACAGTGTACAAGTACCTAGTCATTTCTCAGAAATCAAACCAACTTCCTGCAGTGACACCAAGACCTGTAGAGACATGTACAGGAAATGCACATTCAGAAAGTTTATATCCTCTTGTAACAAAACAAAGAAAATGGCAGCTAATATCCTGGCACATTTCCATTTACATGGAGCGGAGAACAAGCAAAAAAATAAGCTGCGAAACCAACCCTCGTGACAAAGCCTAAACAAAACAAGCAGAGCGCATGTTCCAAAGCTCAGCCCAGACCCCACCTACGCACGCCTCCCCCTGCACATCCTCCCTCTGTGCCAGCCAATCTCAACACAGTTGCTATGCACAAGGTTGAGGTTAGGACTTCCCACAACAGCCAACTCCACCAGAGGCAAAACAAAGAAACAAGAAGTGAAAACCTCAGAGGAAAAAAGGGACATTCTGTGCCGCAAGGGGAGGAAAAGTTAGACTTCCTAGGAATCCACTTCAAAAAACAATTTTTATTTTTGATTCCTCCCCCCTCCGCACAATCGCATCCCTTGTTCTGCTCAGGCACATTCTTCAGGCAGATTACCCCAGAATGATCAGCTAGGACCACTAAACAAGCCCAACAGAGAAAGCCTCTTGTACAAGTTTCATTCTGAGATGCATAGCCTCCAGTAATCTGAACCTACTGAAGAGAGAAAAAAAAAAAATAATAAAAAATCACACTGAAGTACTGAAGCGTGAGACGTTTCGAAGATTAAACATTGTCTCCACACTGTCGCTATTCTATCCTCAAATGGTCTGGTGATACCTATTGCCCCCCCCCTTGCCCCCAAGCCCCAAAAAGCCCCAAGAGCCTAGGTCGATCTGCGTTTCACCAGAAAGCCCCTGGACAAGTTTCACTACACATTACTTCTTAATCACCTGTTGTCATCCATCGCATTGTATTTATTCTGTGCAGAAGGACGTGCCAGTATGAACCCAGCCTCAACACTGCTACAAAAAAAACCCTTTCTCAGACTAACTTGCATTATTTACATGCACTTAATCTGATCATAGTCAAATTCCTGGTTATTCAAGCAGTCCTGTAAACAGCATACTCATCTGTTTCACAATAAGATTTAAAAACCTGATAGAGAGCTGGATATAAGATTGGTAAACAGATTTCTCAGCACATGCAAATTGTAACTGATTATATTCATATGTGTGCAGAGCAGCATCAAAACATTTGTCAGACATGCTTATTATAAGACACTGATCTTCTTTTGGGCTTATTTACATGCGTTTCTGGCAACCCTGGAATTAACAGCACTCCCTAAATGGCTTTTTGTTCCGTAACATGTTTCTAGAGACATAAATAAGAAACTGCTTCTTAAATTAATCATTAAAGTGTTCATGTCAACTCGATTAAACTACTGACTGTCAGTATAATGTTCAGTACAGACCACCTTATTACTGAATTGTTCTAAATAAGAGGTAATAAAGCAGAATCAGTTTAAAGAGACAGCTGATCACTTCAGCTGCTGATAACTTATCACAGTTCAGTCACTTCACTCAGCAGTGTCGACTTGAAAAACTTTCCATAAATCTGGTCACCGACCTCAAACAGGCCTCTCCTACCAATGGGATGTGACCACTAAGCTGACACCACCAGGCTTGTCCAATAGCAGTGCAGGAAGGACTTGTGATAATAATGGCATTGCAAAACTCCCCACTTATCCTATGTAGCTACAGTGAGCAACAAATCAGGCCTAGAGGTCTTAACCTTCCTATTAATTGAGTCAGCCTGGTTAAAAATATTGTGTTGGGTCATATTTATAGAAAAGGAGAATGGCAAGCATTTACACCTACCGGTGTGAGGAGCTCTGGAGTGGAGATGGGTGAACTGTCACTGTTTAGCTTGATTCCACTGCCCAGGTCAAAATCACAAATCTTCACTGGAGAAATCTGAATAGGGAAAACGAGTTGCAAAACAGGAAGTCACTTCACGAGCGTGTTAAGTGTTGTATTAAAGGTCGATCGTTTACACTGTGCATGCTCTAACTTCTAGCTTTCTAACAGCTCATATCTGTGAAAGACTAAGATTAAAATAGCAGGTCAGTCATTTGAATTCACCCATAGCACAAAAACGGAGTAGGGCTTGGATTGGACTTCTCCTTTTATCGAAAGTGGGTGCACTGGCTAACCTATTTGGCGCCAAAAAGAACTCAGTTTAAGGGTCCTTAAATCATTTGTCAGTCTACATTAAGGTCACAGGTGGAGAGGTCACATTAAGTAAAGTCAGATTTACTTATATAGTGCTTTTTACAAAGGAGAATTATCTCAAAGCAGCTTTACAACATTATATTGTCTTATACATCCAATCCCAAGTTGAGTAAGCCTATGGTGACATTACTACATATCATATAATATATTACATTTTGTGACCCAGGTTGGGATTCAGAATTCATTTGGTCGTTCACACCACCATATAACAGCCGAATGTATAATAAAAAAAACATGGCTTAAATATACTGCACACACACAACTATTAACGTAATATCCCATAATTTGTGTGAGCAGCGTAAATGAAACTCACCCTGTCCTTGTGCTCACACAGGATGTTTTCAGGCTTGAGGTCTCGATGGGCCATACCTACAGGACATGTACATAGGTCATACGTTAATCTTCTGCACTTCTAAGAATGAGAAGGGATTATGGGTGAGGTTGCGGAGTTCATTGAGAGCAACATGGCATGAGTTGTTTCCAACACAACGTGTTGCTAAGAGCAGTTAAAAATAGACAATTAACCCATCTGCCAAACACCCTTGGGCAAAGATAAGCCACAAGACCCCTATGCCCCTTAGATTCACAGAACTTCTTGCAAGGAAAGAATGGAAAGATTGCGATCCTTGAAACCGACACCCAGCAATATCTCAAATCTCTACATCCACAATAACTATACAAAGCATCCCACTTTGCCAAAAGGTCCAAAAAACTGAGTTTAATCAACAGTTTTATTGAACATTTCTGTACAATCAATCATCCAACCACCCACGCTCACCTTTGTTGTGCAGAAAGTCCAGAGCACTTGCGATGTCCTGCACCACAATGCTAGCTTCCTGTTCAGTAAAGTGCCTCCTCTGGTGAATGTGGGTCAAGACAGAGCCTGGGAAACAAACACGGGAACCCATTTTTAATATACTTATGCCAAGACAATCTCCACAATAAAGCACAAAGTTAAACATAGAACAATTGAACCATTTAAGACCATCTGAACCTATAAATTAATCGAGAGGAACTATCATCCATTAGATAATTATCTTACACCAGAAGTGTGCCTACATTTTAACACAGAGTGCCTGGTGCTTTTTATTATTTACCTCCCCTCAGCTTTTCAAACACCAGATAGAACTTATCCTCCTCCTCGAAAAACTCCACCATCTCTAGAATGTTTCTGCAGAGAGACAGGAGTCAGGGTTTAGATTAAGAGGCAGACAGACTTATTGCACAGCCATGCACACAATCAGCCTGGTTTCTAATTGCATAAAGGTTGAGCAGCTGCTCAAGGATCTAACCAAGGATCCATCTGGGTCACACAGGGGACATTCCTGCACGTTTACCCAAACAACATACACACACTTCAAATGGCTTAATGCACTTTCTGTAGGTTAGCATGCCTTAAATATAAGCTGGATAAGCACAGACAAAGAAGGAAATTTGGAGAATCTATTACCTTTGGCCCTGACACTGATACAGCATCTCCACCTCCCTGAATACCCGACTTCGGCTGTGTCCCGGTCTTTTC
>JAVSBV010000113.1:7875816-7902125 GCA_033117975.1 Parotocinclus spilosoma
GCACGTCCCGTCTTGTAACATAGGGCATGTTTGTTTAATCGGACCAGCCGGTTATTAGGACCAAAACGATCGTGTCCCGATGTGGTCCCATTAACCGGAATTGACTGTAAATGTAATCACACTCACCTTGTTCTGTTTAATGTATATGGATGAGGTGCATTAATTGACTAGATCACTGGACTGAGCGACAGCCTGGTAACAGCAGCCTAAGCTTGTGTTAGGCTATTGCAGTTATTTTGGCCCATTTTGTTTCCAATGCCTCTAAATACAGAATCATTTCTATTTTATATACATTTCATAGAGCTCTGAGGATTTTAATACTAGGATTTTGTAACATAAGCGTTTGGCAATTTAATGTAATGCTCTTTTGCAAAACAGAATTCTAAATTGGTTCTATCACCTTTATCCATTATAATGCATACAGGTAGCATCCTATTTTTGATGTGGATATGCTCTGACAAATCCATTGATCAAACCAAGTTGGAATCCAAGGTAAATTTAGCATAAATTAAGTAGATTAACATATACTGTATGTATCAGAGCACTGCCTACAATAGACACGTTTAAAGACATACAATACATTGGCTTTCCCCACTAGATTTCCTAGTGCTCATCACTCTCGCCTCTTGACGCACTACGTCATGCAGAATTGTATAAATGTAAAAAAGTAAAACAACAGGTTGTCAGCTCATTAACATATTATGTACTATTTTGCAATAAAGTATTTAGCTCATGTGATTTATTGAGTTTGCCCGGGAAAATTTGAAATTCAAATATCAGAGGACTGTTTGGTTTCCCGTCATAAAGATTAAATATTTTAAACAGGGCCACTATAAAACAGGGAGTATCTGGATACAGTCCAGAGTAAAATGATACCTCAACAACAGCAGATGTTTTTGTTGTAATTATTTAATTCTGAAAAAAGGTTTACTATTGTAGCTTATGTAACTGGCTTGTCAACTGTGTTTAAAAGTGTAATAACAGGCATTTGGGAACATGTAACAGTGAAGCAAGCAAGAGAAAAGAGAAAATAATGATGCTTCAAACATTAATCTAGTACATCTTAGATATGCACCTGTAGACATGGCATGCATGTTGTTTTGGTGGTCAGAAATTAGTTTGTAATTGTAATAACTGCAATATTATGGTAATTGCAGAATTTAGTTGACAGTACTTGATGAACACTGAATGGTAGCTACAGCTGATAGCTGGCTATTAGTCAAATTTCAAAATGATAGTTGTTAGTTGGCCATAGATAACCACTGAATGTTAACTATACTTGCTTAAAAGTGAAATGTTTCATTTATCATTTAATTCATTTATCAGTCAATATGTTGACTATGGATCATATGTAATGCTAGCTACAACTGAATGTTTAGTTTTATATGGATTAATCCAACCATGTGTTTTGTGTGTTATTTTTTGGGTCAGGACATTGTTAGTGTACATGTGAGTATAATGCATATGTGATTGTCTGAGAATTTGCACAGTCTCAGACAGTTGTCTTTTATCCACAGATGCTTATGCACTATATATTGAATGAATTAGGATATGACTGAGGTGTGTGTGTGTAAGCTTTCATATAAAGCATCTGGCTGGTACAGCTACGGACTTCATATTCTGAAAGTAAAAGTTATGGGAGTCTGATTAGAGGGGCTTATGTTTGTGGAAACTGAGATGAAAGAATGACTTAATGAGATCCACTGCATATTTTACAATGACTGATATAAGCACACACGATTAAACAAGTCTTTAACAAAAAGTAATGAATCCAAAGGGACTACTGCCAAGTAGCCAATTGCAGGAAAAGCATTTGGAGTAAGGAGGGAGGAGCGGAGCAGAGAAAGGAGAATGGTGCAAGTCAGTAGAGGAAAGCATGGGCTAAAGTTGAGAAAAAAAGAGAGAAATTAGAAAAGGGGGGTTACTGCGGTCTTTCACCATTTGTAGTTGGTATAGAGTTGGTGGGGGGACAAAGACTTCTTAGTGTTTTAAGACTCCCCACTGAACTGGGGCCATTTGACTTGCGCTCAAAGGAAATGAGGGCAACTTTAAACCTGCATCCACCTCTTTCCACCCCAAACTTGCCCCTACACAGGCCCCTACACACACATCCTCAGTTAAAGCCTCAGCATTCACCATTATGTTGTGCTGTGAAGATAAAGAAACATGTTTTTGAGCTGTGTGCAGTTAAAAAGGGACCATTGTATTTAAATTGACATACTGAGGCAGTGTCTGGACAGGAGATGTTAAAATGGCAGAGAAGTTGATTATAGGGTCATACTATACAATATAAAGTAACTTTCCAAAACAGTGTTTTTCCATAGGCAATTCACATGAATTTTTCCCATTTTGTTTAGAGATACAAATGTAAAAGAACACCCAACATAATGTTGTATTATATGTTGCTGCTCAAGTTTGGTCATCCCAGCAGGATCCTTTACAAATGATACTTCCCTTTCCTTTTTTGTACCATAGTTTCCCTCTATTTTTTGTTTGTCTGTCTGTCTCTCCCTTGCTCTCTCTCTCTCTCTCTCTCTCTCTCTCTCTCTTTCTTCCTCTCTCTTTCTTTCTCCCTCCCTCTCTCTTTCTCTCTCTCTCTCTCTCTCTCTCTCTCTCTCTCTTTCTCTCACTCTTTACATCAGAAGGGACTTGTTCCTTCAACTCATTGCCAAATTATTTCCCATCTGTTTTTGATTACCTTTGGTTGCACTTGGTTCCCAGCCAGCCATCTGGGCTGCCACAGTCTTTCTCCTTCCACACACCGTCTCTCCTCCCTGTTCTCTTTCTCCCTCATTCTTTCACCTTTCATATCCATTTTCTTCTTTCTTTTTATCTCCCTCTTGTTCTACCTCCCTTTATTCAATACTGCCTACAGACTGTGAGAAGGGATGGAATATAAGAAAAGATGGAGGAAGCGGAAAGGAGAGGGATTTAAATGCAGTATGTGGCTGTTACCACAGTGGCAAAAAAAAGACAGTTGTGGCAGACTGTTAAGACAAAGTGCTGATTATTTTGTTATTTTTACTTATTTCAGATATTATAGTATGCAGGTTACATCATTTATTACTGGCTTCTAATTTGTTATTCTGCATGTCCAAGATGGAAGACCCAATTACAGTTGTACTTCTCTACTCCAGCAGAACATGCAGAGTTCATTCTGACATACATTAGAGCTGTGTAGTTTCTCTGAATCTATGATCAGCTTCAGCACCAGACAGTGGAGGATTTCCACAGATTCTTGTAGTGTGTGAAGAGGACCACACTCTAGAATTTCTAATTTGAATTTGAAAGTTCAAATACACTAACTAATTGTTTTCTTACAACACTACACATTTACACGTTTATTACAACATTACACATTTTTGTTACTGCACGAATTGTCCATTTGTTCAGTTCCACTTACAATATAGATTAACTTTGTAGTTCTACAACAAGAGACTGTAGCCCTTCTGTTTCTCTACATAATTTGTTAGTTAGTAATTTGTTTATTCTGTTCTGTAATGGTCAGGCTGCCAGAATCATGTAAGCAGCATCCTCTGAGCACTGATTAATACTTAAAACTTAAAATAAAACTGTAAAACTGACATAAATTGTGCAACAACAGATGAGCTCCTAGTCTTTAGTAAAGTGAACAGTGAATATGCAGTGTTTAAAAAGTCATTGTAAAGCATTATTTAAAATGATCCTGTGATTTTGTGAGGGTGCTGTCCATTATAGAACAGAATAAAAAGTATACTAAAGAAGGATGTATAGAAACAAAAGGACTATTTGAAATTATAAACTACAAAGGGCATTTATATGTTACATGGAACTCATAAAATAAAGAATGAATGCAGAAACAATGCGGTGTACCTAAAAAGAGATCAGTGGCTGTACACATTGCACTACAGACAGCAGTAAGATAAAACAAAAAACGCCTTCTGAATATTTAGTATGTGTGCATTAATAAAATTAAATGATGTCGCATTTTTTGTGCTTTTCTATTGTTAATATGTGAAAATACTTATTTCAGAACATTTCATTTGGATGTGTGTCGTCTTAATGCCATACTGTGTAGTGTATGTATTTTATGGTTTGATACACTGCATGTCTACCACAAATATACTCATTAATGCACTTCACTTAGTGAAAGCAGTGTCGAGTAGATATTCCACCTACAGTCAAGGAAGCATACATTAGGCTCTACTTCTGTGAATTCAGACAGCACTAGCAGAAGTTTACTTCTTTTGAAATTAACCAAAATATGTTTGGTCCAAAGATAGCTCTTATTTACCATTCAATTTTGATCCTCCTGTCCATCTTAGAAACTCTAGTAATGATAATTAGTAAAATAATTTGAGAAATTATCAAGATATGTGTGACATGATTTGTGTTGTACCTGAAGTCTAAAGTATAGGGCTAAACAGGAAGAGAGAAAGAACCATCTGCTGGCAATTCTCTATATTGCATGTTATCTGTTTTAATTGTGGTCTGTTTGCGATTTGCCTTTGATCTGTGAAATCATAGTGTTAAACACCTGGTTCTCACCAATTACCTTTCATTCAGTGGTGGGTGGATAGTGTAAAATTAAACAAAAAAACTTTGTCCTCATGGTTCTTCTGAAGCAAGCAGATAATTGCATCTTCCTCCTCATCATAACACCGACATAAAACCTGTAGACTAAACAGTGCCTTGTGGTTAGTAGAGGCCAGCCACTCTTGCAATGTTATGCCATGAGACTAGGATATGTCCGTTTTCTGTACACCATCCCTAAACCTTGGCAGCACAAACAAAAAAATTCCATGGTTCCATAAATGGTATGCAGCTCATGGTTTGCTTTACTTTCATTAGCACCTACTTTACCTCCTTCACTCCTAATGGTCTTCTTGTTACTTGTTATTTAAATACGCCTTTATATCATGGGAAGTCCATGGTTTGAGGTTGGTGGGATTGATCCCTTGTCGATAAAAAATAAACAGTTGTGTTTTGTAAATCTCTATTGTGTGGTATGGGCTTAAACAGTGCCATACACAAACCAAAATGGCTCAGCCGGAAGAACACTGTTTCTTGAGGCTTATCCTCTCTGGTTTGGAAGGTAAGGACATTTACATTTACATTTACATTTCCAGCATTTAGCAGACGCCCTTATCCAGAGCGACTTACAACTTATACAATATTACAATCCAAGCAATTGTGGATTAAGGGTCTTGCTCAGGGACCCAACTATGGCAGAGGTGGGATTTGAACCCTGGACCTTCTGGTCCAGAGTCCAGTGACTTAACCACTTGACCACCACAGTCCAGGACATGCAGGATATATCAAGAGTGTCTGGTGCATGAATGGGGCTCTTAGGTGCCCGATAGCAAAACAGAAGGATCAGGTTTGGCACAGGAAGAGGCCAATGGTTTAGTATATGAAGGACAAAAAGGAGTGAGCACTGGCCCTTTGTTTGTTTGGTTTGGACTTCTGGGTGTTTCAAGATGAATCATTTTGTGGGTTGGCACAATGGGGTCCCTGCTACCTGTAATCCTAAATTGAATTAAATTAACATTGATATTTTTTTTTACTAATTATATAATGACATTCTAATGTATATTGTCTGGCTCTTATGTAAAGTGAGTTTACCTTTAGTCATGAAGTATTTTTTATGAGAAGGATGTACAGTGTCTTGATATGCATACCATAACATATTTTTTTAGTTTTAACATTACACATCTTTAAGATGAACAGAAATAGACTGAACTCCTGTTATGTTGATACCACATTGAGAACTATTGGTTTTGAGTGGATTACACAATTAAGACTGTGTTGGTGCATTGGTTTTGGTATTGGCCTAATGGTCTAGGGTTCATGGGACACCACCAAGTTGCTACCTACCAGAGCTTCCTTTTATCTTCCCAGAATTCATTTTAGCTTGTGAATTTGTATCAGTTATAGTTAAGTAATTGGTTGAAGAGGATGTCTAAATGTTTTTTTTTGTCTTAAAATGTACCTCTGCTTGTCTGTTCTTTAGTACCACTGGAACTTTCCCCTGGAACTGAGAGAAGTGGAGATACACCAAAACGAAGCTTTGGCTAAGCTGCCCTGAAGTTGAACAGACAGACAGACACACACACACACACACACACACACACACACACACACACACTTGTGCCCAGAGTTGCTGCCATGGCTCCTAAATTCAGTGCGTCACTTTGGTGAGCTAGCAGGGAGAACCAGTCAGAAGACATGTTGGCACAGAGGGACGGGTACCGCACTGAAACTAGCTGTAGTAACCATGGAAACGGTCTGGAGAAGCTTGGCCTGTGTTGGGGTCATTGCCATGGTAACTGCCAGAGTAGACGCGAGCAGCCCCGCTTGGGACAGTCAAGGTAATGATAACAAACCCTTAGCTTATAAAATTATTGAGTAAATATAACTATATATATTTTCCATCAGTTTTTTTAACTATATATATTTTTTTCCATTTGTTTCATAAGCTGGCAAATTACATGCTTTGAAGGTTTCAGAACTGTAAATGCATTTGAATATGAATTTGAAGTTGGGCGAAAAGTATCCAAGTGCACAATATGATTTCAGATTAGTTAATTACTATCCTTCAAACAGATAAATAATGAGTTTGTCTATCGTACCAGCTGCATTGTGTAATGTAGTGGTTACTGAGTCTTTGTACAACCTCAGACTCAGGCAGGCGAATCATGATTTTATAACTTCAGTATGCATTCTTTCTTCACAAGCCGGACAAAAACAGAGTCTGGTTGCTCATGCAATTATGAATAGGCTCACTTGGAGCTGTGGACAAAAGTCCTGTGGTTACGGTGGCCTCAGTTCAAGAAAGGCTGACTTTTTACGCTTGGCATTATATTTACTCGCACTCCTTCATAAGTATGTGCTCAGTTGTGCCTGGATACAGCTGTTGAACATCTGAAAATGGGAGAGAGTAAAAGACAGGGAGACAGACAGACGGCTGCTCTCTTTGCTTCATCCTCCAGGAACAGTGACTCATGTTTATGAATTGTTTCTGAGTAGTGATCAGAATTGTTTCTGACTAGTGATCAGTTTCCACACGAGTGTCATTATTATGAAGTGAATGACAAAATAAACCCTAGCAGTAGGACATTTTGAGTAAATAAATAATTGCAATTACCTAATTAATGATCCTTCTTTTCCATCTTGTACCATTTCCATAATGTTTGTAATAATGTTATACATGTAGACAAAACACTTTGGAACAGTCATTTTAGATATACTGATAATTGGTGCATTAACAAAGGTTATATGCTACACATGAATAAATAATCTGTTGTACTATAGCTGAGACTTGTTTTTTGTTTGCAGTATACATATTTCTGTTGCAGGTCCTGTGCCTAAAGAACACTAACAAGCAATAATACATTTTCAAGCAGGCCACAGTAAAATGGTTTTATAAAAATGTAAAGTGGCACTGTGTGTAGCACATCAGTTAAGGTACTGGATTATTTTCCAGAAGGTCCAGGAACTAATCCCAGTACTGCCAAGCTGCTTTAGTTAGGCCCTTGGATTATACAACACCAACTCAGAAAAAGTTGGGCCATTATGGACAATGAAAGTTAAGAACAATATATATATATATATTTAGTTTTAAAATTTTCCACACATTCTCTATCGGGGATAGGAACTGTAAGCAGGCCAGTCCAGAACCTCCACCCGCTGCTTCCACAGCCATGCCTTACATATTACTTGTGGGTTTGCATTGTCTTGTTAAAAAATGCATGGAAGTCATTGAAAAAGATGACGTCTTGAAGGCAGCATATGCTGCTTTCTCAGATCGTGGTGACCGTTTCTGCATCAAGGCATTTAGTCTTCCTAAAATGATCTGGAATACTAGATGAAATTCTAGATGCCTCCGAAATTAGAGAAGTTAATGTGGCTTTGTGAGGCTTCTTTTTGCACAATGCAGTTTTAAGTGCCATTTGTGAGGGATTGAAGATTACAGGCATCCAGCTTAAGCTTGCAAACTTGTACTCTTTGAAATTCGTCCTGATTCCTTGAATCTTTTAATGATATTATGCACTGTAGAGGGCGATATATGCAAATCCCTTCCGAAATTTCTTTGAGATGCATTGTTTTTAAGCGTTTTAATAATCCTCTCATGCATTTGTGAAAGACTGGAGATCCTCGCCATCTTTGTTCATCGAAGGCTCAGACTTCTTCGCTGACATTACCTGTTTGAAATTGCACAATTATTTCATTCAAATTCATTAGTAGTTGTAAATTGCCCCTGTCACATCTTTTTTGGAATGTGTGGCAGGTCTAAAATGCAGGAATGGAGGTTTATTAACAGATTAAATAAAGCTTAACAGGCAAAAGATGAAATTTCTTGGCTTTGTACCATCTGTAACTAAATAAAAACCAAAGTACACTTAAGGAACACATTTTTTATATGCATTTTCCACGCTGTCTTAACTTTTTCATTTAAAGTGGTAACTCCTTTAATTCAATATGGAAGTGGAAAATTAAGTGAATTTGCTTTCAGGCTCACTAGCATAAACTGCACTAGCACCCCTACTGTGTCCTGTTTAAATCCAAGGTGAGTGCTTTTAGTGTTTTATGGGCCTTTCTGTTTGCTGAGGTCAAGTTCATAAGAGAATAATGGGGCTGTCCTGTCTCTCCCTTGGGTCTCTTCACCCAGATTAAAGGAAAGATCAAAAGGCTTTTTTTAATAAATATATGGGTTTCCTTATATGTGTTAAGAGCGGGGAGCGGTCCTTCCACCAATTGTGTTTGAATGTTTAGTTTAGAGAGTGCCGGGACTGAATGGTGGTGGTCCGGAAACTAGGTGTGTCCACTTTGTTTATTAGAGGAAATTGTATCATTATGGAATTGATTGCAGTGCTTTGTGTAGGACTTAATAAGGACTCAATAAAAACTTGTGGAGCTACAGGGATCTGTGCTATTGTGCTATTTTGGTATTAATAGTGTGATAGGGAGGTTTGTACCACAAAAACACAAATCACAACTGAAAGTGGAGACTTTATAATGCTTTGTATCCTATTTCCAGGATTTATTGAAGCATACTTATTATTGCTTTTGTTGCTGATGTTTTTTGTCACACATGACTGCAAGTTTATTTGGCTATAACCACAGGAGAAGAGACGTTAGGTGAATTAAATATTCAGTGAGTTTGGTTATAAGAATGCCCATGTTAAACCAAATTTTGGCATTTCAAATATATGTCTATTAATTATAGACTTAAATATATAATAATTAAAGTTTATTAAAATAAATAAGACTTTTGCTAATTGCACACAGCAATATATGCAATATAAAATATTGTCTGCAATATCAAAATGATGAAGAAACTAAAATATACCACCATATTTTACTCTAATACTCTAAATAGATAATTGAGACGAAGTGTGAGAAAGAAATGCATGCTACAATGGATCGTGTAATCTTGTTTGGCCTCTTGAGTCTTCCCATCTCATCACATGCTGCTTGCAGACAAAACTAGTGCAACAACAGGAGTGTTAGGTCAGATATGAGCTCACTATTGGTCACAACGGACCGTTCCACCTCTAAACTGCTGAAAGCCCAAGAATCCTCTTGTTGAAAGTTGAAGCAGCTGCTTTTTGACTAATCAGACAGCGGCCCAATGTCCGTGTCTGATTTGATTATTAATGTTGAGACTTCTTTTCACCACGAGCTCTGGTCTCTTCCAAACTGTCACTTGAAACTAAGCTAATACTAACGTTCCTTTTCAGTATGTACTTTGTTTATGATAAGTGGTTTATGTTTAAATGATGCAATAAAAAGGCATATTCTCACCCCTGTCAAGTCTAAATGTGTTGACTAAACAGGGTTAATTGAAATGTATATATCTCTAAAACTGTTTGGCTTGATCAGTACATTCCGATCTCCCCTTTTTAAGAGAAAATAAAGCTTTAAATATTCACCAATCAGCCGTAACATTACAACCATTTACAGTTGACGTGGATAGCACTGACAGTGTGACACACTGGGTAATGTTCTACTGAAAAACTTGAATCCTGGTGGTCCTGGTTATTACTTTGGCACATAACACCTACCTAAACATTGTTGCAGACCACGTACACCCCTTCATGGCAACATTTATTTCCCAATATCAGTGGTATCTTTACACATTATAACAAACCCTGTCACAATGCAAAAAAATGTTTTCAATAATGGTTTAAGATAATTGAAGGTATTGCCTTGGCCCTCAAATATTCCAGATCTTAATCCAATTGGGTATTTGTGGGGCAAGTCCGATCCATGGAGACTCCTTGCAGCTTACAGGACCTAAAGTATCTAGTCAAGTCAAGTCACATTTATTTATATAGCGCTTTTTACAATGGAGCATTGTCTCAAAGCAGCTTTACAATCTTATATTATCATAAAATGCCAATCCCAAATTGAGCAAGCCTAGGGCAACAGTGGGAAGGAAAAACTCCTTGATAGTAGAAGGAATAAACCTTGGGAGGACCAAGACACAATAAGGGACCCATCCTCTATGGTCGGCCTAGATGTTAATTAAGTAAAAACTTGTCCTTAGTTACAAATACCACAGGCTGACCAGGAAAAGCAGAGTTAAAAAAAGAAAAGGACAGGTTAAAAAAATTGAATTAAATAATTCATATACAAACAAATGTATTACTGTTATTTCAGTAATATGTGTAATTAATAAAATTACAAAAAAACTTTATTTGTGATACTTTTATTATGGTTATTTTAAGAATAATAAGTAATGTAAGTAAAAAAATGTAAACATTTAATATATCAGGGATATTATTAAACCTATAATGTTAGTACCTAACCGCAAATGTTTCATCATGATAGTTGGCAATGCAGCAGTGTAGTCACCAAACTTCTACAATGGCAACTCTGGTGAACTTTCACAAAATGAGCTGTAATAGATCTTCTCTTTTGCTTGTCCTTTTTCTTTTCGCGAGTTATTTTTTTCGAATAAAAACTAATTTTTCATTAAATAAACATTTTTCTCATATCTGTGTGTCTCAGAATTCTTGGCACTCCTAAAAACTCCTATGAGCGAAATCTTAAAGAAGTGTATTCCCATACATATTTTATGTTTTTAAATTGATCTAAAAGATTAGGAACATTTAAAAAGTCAGCAATGCCTTTCTTTTTCACAGGGACATAAATATGAAGTCACTTTTAGGTCTAAATTCTTTTACTACTTAATCGTTGTTTGTGACATTTACATTTACGGCATTTAGCAGATGCCTTTATCCGAAGCAACTTACAACTGGTACAGTCTTACAATCCAAGCAGTTGTAGGTTAAGGGCCTTGCTCAATGATCTAGCTGTAGCAGCTTGGCAGAGGTGGAATTTGAACCCTGGATCTTATGTTGAAGTAGCTGAAATGTTGAAAATTACCATTTTAACTACCAAGCCAGTAATGGAGAAGTTTAAAGCATCTGGAAAGGTTATGAAGCTGCCTGGAAGAGAATATATGTCTACAGTATATTGACTTCATGCACAGTGAAGAGATTCAAGTTAAAGTGGAAAAAAAATCACAGTTTGGGAAGTGTGGACATTAGCTTGGTCTTTGGTCAGAACCTCTTCCTAACTACAATCAGTCATCAATTACATAACCAGTTGCTTGGCATTCTTTACTGGTACTTTCAATTTGACAAATGCGAGTAAAGCAGGTGTGCTTAAACATATTTAAGAACAATGCAACTTTAAGAGCACCAGCTTTGCAAATGTTTTCTAAAACACCTTTGTTTTCAAAATTAAAAATGAGTTTTAAATAGCTCTTTGCTGACTCTGCCCTTGTGCTGGACAAGCAATGATGAACTGAACCACTGATTAATTAATAATACTAATAACATCTTTTAAGCTAGTAGATTTGATTTTTGTTGGCACTGGATGTAGATGAACTTTCAAAAATATGCATTGATTTAGGTTTTAAGCACACCAACTTTCTTTGTATAAAGGAAAATTTGCAGCATCTGTCATTTGAAAATTGAAACATGAAAAAGTGCTTGCCAGTGTTGGTTTTTTGCTGACACAGATAGATAACCATGTAGAAAGGTGACTAATCCCCACTGTGAAGTACAGTGATAGGTCTGGAATGTTGCAAGATTGTTTTTCTTCCAAAGACCCTGGAAAACTTGTAGCAGAAATTAAATTAAAACCTGTTTTTTCAGCTAGGGATCACAGAAACAAGGTTTTGTCATGGCCATATTATCCCACAGTCTTAAACCTTATAGAAAACGTATGGGATGTGATGCAGAGGAGCAAACTTGAAATCAGAATCTATGTTAGATTTTCTATGTTAGAATGGTGTCAGGTGTCTTCCCATATGTTCTCCAGACTCAGTGAGTGCTACAGGAGAAGATACTGATCAGTTAATCATTTCAAAGGAAGTCTGAACAGTACAAAGTGAAGGGGTGTCAATAATCATGGTGAACACAGATTTGTGAAGCATGTTTTTAGGTATGGTTTACAGTTGTCCTTTCTCCGATTGCACTTCAAATAAAGGTTATTTTTTGTTAATATTTGAAAAGGTTTGTTTATCATTGTTCAGAGTGCCATTATATGTGGAAGGCACAGTATAAAACATGTTTTTGAAATCCCATTTAATTATATACAGTATACATAATGCATAAATTGCATATACCGTACCATATAGTGTTATTTAACTGATCATTTCTTTATCTCCAGCTGCATTCCTCTCCAGTCTGGCTCACTATGAGATTGCTGTCCCAGTCCGTGTTGGCCCTCAGGGGGAGAGACTGTATGATGCCTCAGACAGGCATGGACGCCAGCGTCGGAGCACCGAAACGAAACAGGAGTGGCCTGTCCCTCAACTTTATTACCAGCTGTCCACTCCAACCACTAGCCTTATCCTGAACCTCACACTGCAGAGTGACCTGCTTTCCCGCCAGTTCCGTGTTGAGTACTGGAGGAAGGGGAGACTGGCATGGAGTCGGCCATATTCGCCCTACTGCCACTATATGGGTCACCTGCAGCACCAGCCAAAGACCAGCACTGTGGCCCTGAGTAACTGCCGTGGCCTGGTAAGCATGACCCAAGTCCACTTCTGAGGAATATGTTTATGAAGGTGCTCTGACAGTTCTGGAAAGTAGAATTGCAAAAAAAGCCATGCTACATCAATTACTTTTTCTGTCACCAGTCTCTCACATTGTCTTGTCTGTTTTGCAAAACACACTTCAAACCTCTAGTGTGACCGCAGCTTTGATTCAAAATGTGCTATTAATTACTGTTCCTCTTAATGTGGGTATGCGGTCCCCAGCACTGCCGACGGATGTGAATTTTCCTTTCCTTCATTTTCTTTCCCTGCTTGTTAGAGCAAAGGCATGCAGAGTACAGCTGCTCCCACTGCCTTATTCACAGTGCAAGCTGATTTATCACTCCATTCCGCAAACAGGTGTTTTGGATCCTAATGATAGATTTAATTTCAAGAAGCGTCCTTTGGCATACTCATTACCGGCCTAAACCAGCAGTGCACTTGCGTAAACAAGCGCTTACAGGGCTAAGGCTAATGCCCACTAATTTACACACACTTAATTCCACTTTTAACTTTGTTTAATAGCCATTCTGAAAGATCTGAACACACACAACGGGGCAATTTAAAATTGTTTTATGGGAATTCAGGGGTTTGGTGACCTGAACTCCAGACCTGAATTTTAAGCTTCAGATTGTTGCAGCAGGTGAGAAAATGCATAGGTTCTGAGGGTCTGAAGTAGTGATGGGCATGTGTAATCAACTACGAAAGTTCCCATTATGTAATCAAACTTTGATAAGTAAAATGATTTGCAATGTTCTTTCCTCTGACACCAGTTTATCACTTACTGTATGTGTAAGTTCACACATCCAGTCATTCATTCATTCACTTTAATACCTGCTTAATCCAGTGCAGGGTGCTGGGTGAGAAAAAACACTATGCAGGGCACCGGTCCATCAGCTCACACACACAGATACAAACACATACAGAAAATACAAATAACCTAACATGTTTTATGAACGTTGGACACTTGGAGAAAATGTCAACTCCACACAAGCTTTATGTATCTTTGTGTGTGTGTGTACACACACTTATTGTTTACCTTATTAGGGACTTCTCTTGTTTATACACATTGTACCAGTTCCACTTACCAAATAAATGCACATGCATGTTCTATAATTACACACTACTCCATCTGTTTCGCTACAGACATTTTAGTCTCCTTTACGAAAACAAACTATGTTCTTTAATGGTCCAGACCTCCACATGATTACCACAGATCAGCTACTATTTGGGTGGTGAAACATTCTCAGCACTGCAGTTGAATGAGTGGATCAGACACAGCAGTGCTGCTGGAGTGTCACTGTTGGCTTAAAATTATCCACCTACAAACAGTATCCCTAAAAATGAGCTACTGTCTCTGACATTATATTAGTCACATGTTACTGGAACAGTCATCAAGTCACATAGAACATGGCTCATTATTGTAGATGTCTAATGGAGTACATTGAGTAAATTCAGTGTATAAAACTTCAGCAACACTGCTGTGTCTTATCCAATTGTACCAGCAAAACACACACTAACACACCACCACCACCAAGTCAGTGTCACTGCAGTGTTGAGAATGATCCACAACACAAATATTATCTAATCTTTGGGGGTCCTGTGGGGGTCCAGACCAATAAAAAACAAAGTTTGTTTAAATAAAATAGACTAACAAAGTATGTAGGAAAACATATATACAGCATGCAATTATAAAACATGCAAAGAGTGCATGGGTCCAGAGTTGAGTTTATGTTGGTTTATTTGGCTTGTGTAAAGTCACTTGCAGGAAAATTAAAAAGTTACCTCAATACACATGGTTATATAGTGAATATGTATTCTATATTTTAGAATACATTACCATACATACTGTATTACCAGGTCTCAATACTCATCCCTACATGAAAGTCACAACCTTGTGGCTGAATATGAAATACCATTCTATTTTCCATATACTTTTTCCATATAATTTACCATTTTTATTTTAACCACTTAGCCTACACGTCATTGTTTAAACATTAAATTGGTAATGTTATGTAAGGGAAATAATTCCACATAATTACCAGACTTTTTTTTTATTTATGTTTTTGTCATTTACTGTTCAAGTAGTTGACTTTATAAATTCTTAAAGTTGCCACTACTGGTTTAAACATGTGTGAAATGACTTTACGAGGCACCCAGAATAATTACTAGTGACTACATTTATTTTCAGTAACTGCTTTTCTTGGTGAGCACTGTGGTGGAACTGGAGCTCATCCCAGAAACACTGGGTCCTGGTTAAAAAAAAATGAGCAGAATATTTCAGTAGGCAATGAGCTGTAACTTTATTACAGAATTATAAATTGCTCTCACACCACAGGCACAAGACTCTCTGCAGCCTTAGACTCTGAGAAAAGTTTCATTAGACATACTTTGAATGGTGTGCAAGTTTACTCAATGAAAACTACCACATAAACACAATGATTGGCAAGTAAGTAAAACTGAGGGATAGAGTATACTATGTATATTTTATTCATGTAGAATTGATGTACACATGAATCAAGATCAATGATTAAGGGCATATTATTTGGAGCATTACTTTCCATGTGAGCTGTGTTTGGAGTCAAGTGTTGTGTAGCTTTACTGCTCATACAAATATGGGGATATTTGAAAATTGCATATCCCCTAATGAAATGTCCCCTAATTTATGTGAGCAGTGTACTTAAGTACTATGCCAGTTCAACTGACCTTTATAGCTTCAGGGGTTGCATGGCTTCTTCGAAGCTCTAGGGGGAGTGTGGGCAATTGCTTGCGCTTGCAAACTAATGACAATGCTAATATACTAAATCTATCTGTTAACCAAATGAAACTTTTATTATTTAATTCTTTATTTATTTCAACTACTTTTACACAAAAATCCATTTCTTCATATTAACTAACATAATGAAACAATACAGACAGCCACTGGCAGAGCGTACAATCTGATTTTTATAAGAAGGATAAGGTTGTAACACAACTTTCAAAGCAATAATTATCATACAACGTTGGGCCACCCTGGGGGTCATATTACAAGTTATACATTGTGACTTCATACTTTAGCTAGCTAGCTAAATTAATTGCGACTGCTATACGATGTCTGATACCAAGGTTAATATCTGGGATCCTTTGCCACTGGTAGCAGGGGGTGATTGTAGCTGGTGGAGAGGAGTACCTCATTGAGCCCTTAGTATCTGCTGAAAACCATACGAATGTGGATGGGAGAGAAGAGCGACCCCATGTGGTGTACAAGAGGTCATCTTTGCGACATCTGTATATGGACCCGTCCTGTGGAGTCATCGGTAACAAAGCTTCTCATTCTAAGACTTCTATGATTAATTTGTTACCATGCATATTGTGTCCAGTTATTATGTAAAATTTGTTGATTTATTTGTTCTATTGTTATGACATAGATTAAATTAAATTATTACAGTTAAATTATTCTCAAGGTAAATAATCTGGTTTAACTTGCTGTTAAATAAACTTACAAAATGTGTGGTCGTCAATGAACTGTGCTACTTAAACACAAACAAGCAAGCTAGCTTATAGTGCCATAAAACTGTAGTTTGGTAGATATACAATTCAGTCCATTCAATATTAGGAAATTAAGGTATTACATAAGCTGGTGTACAAAGCAAGAGGCTATTGTTGTTGTAGCTAAACATACATACAGCCTACATAATCTATCTGCATAGCTAGTTAAACACTGTAACATACAGTACTGTGAAAAAGAATTTTTCAGAATACAACTAGAATATACAGGAAATGTGTATGCGGTATTTAAAAACTGGAAGAAAAATAGGAAAAGCTTAGATTTGTTACATTGGCAAGTAACTGGTGTGACCTCCCAAACATTTGAGCAATAGCATCATCTGGCAGCATAATCGGGACGCCAAGTTGACCCTTACACAATCTAAAAAAGCTTGATCAGGAATAGTGTTTTTGGAAGGGTAGCAGCAAAGAAACCACTTTTTTTTAAGGGAAATGGGGTGAAAAATTTACAATATACTAAAGCTTTGAAATGAAGATCAATGTTGAAGAATATTAATTAGTTATTTTTTTGTTCCAGGCATCAATAATATGTTATTTATGGTGGTTATATCAAAACAAAAAATCTAATCATGGCCCAAGACACCTGCACAGTAGTGTATGTTCTCTTTGCTGTCAATTTAAGTCGGTAGGATGAAAACACTTGCACTTCCTGTTCCAGATGAGAAACCTAGCAAAAGCTTTGACTGGTGGCAGAGAACAATTAAACCTCTCAACCAGATGAGCCGTGGGCAGCTTCCACTGAAGCGCTCAGCTAGTCATGAGCGTTACGTAGAGACGCTGGTGGTGGCTGATAAGATGATGGTGGGATACCATGGCAGACGTGACATTGAACAGTATATCCTCGCTGTCATGAATATTGTAAGTTTCAAATATTCTGCTTCTAGTCTGTCAGTATATAGTGAATGCAACATTTCATATATTAGGATTTATGTGTTTGGTCAGATAATCACTGCCATGTCTTTCAAATACAGGGACAGACATGACTGGCATGTCTGTTAGGTAAAGGGAGAAGTATGAATGACATTCAAATCTAAACAAAGCTACACTGACCTTAATATACAGTACATTTAGGGACTTGATGAAGGCAATAAGATATGAATATGAATAAAGTGACTGTTCCAGTAATTGACATACTTTGAGTCAGTCAGTGATCACAAAGCAATAGTGATCAGTGTGAATATTCATTGTATTGCAATACTGATGGTTCTGTTTACTGTAAGGATCACAGTTCAGATCATGGAAGTATGTGCGGTTGATTCATATAATTGAGCTTTTACATTAAATGCATTCAGATGTTAGGTTATATTTAGTTCTGTTAGATACACTGAGACAGACAGACAGACAGACAGACAGACAAAGAGATGGCTCTTTTTAAAGATGTTTTTATCTTGCTTCCTTGGAGGTCAGGTTGCCAAACTGTTCCAGGATTCTAGCCTGGGGAGCGCAGTGAACATTGTGGTTACTCGCCTGATCCTGCTAATGGAGGACCAGGTAAAGCTCACACACATACACTCCCCATCATTGTTAGTACTTTCAATAATGATTACTGTAGCTTATTAATGCTACACCAAACATACATCCTTGAAAAATGTCCTAAACTTTTTAACACATGTAGGACTATGGCACATGTATGTAAAAACCAAAACAGCCAAAACACCATAGCATGCCAGCAATATAGCCATTCCACTCCTGAGTTGGAAATTCAATCTAAATTCCTTTCTTCCTACTTTTTAACCTTAGCAAGCGAAAATAAATATTTAGGCTCTTTTGGTTTTTCAAATAAAAGTTGAGGATCGGCTGAACACAACATTTTGTCCTCGCAAGTATGGGAAGACAACCCACGCTTATCTCAAATCCTAATTACGTCTGTATTGAAAATTCTAATTTTTGAACCACTTAAAATCATCAAGCAGTCATAACAGGCATCTACTAAGTTTAGTTGATTGGAGAAGAGGAGGGGGCTTGCGTGCAGCCCTAAAATTGATCAGCATTGCTGAAAATCTATTACTGTGCACTATGCTTTAGTGCCAGTTCTAGTGAAGGATTTCAGTCTTCCACTCGTCTAAACCAAAACACTCTTTCTAACTTTAACAGATACTGAAACAGACATGCTTTCGTGCTTTCACGACAAGGCAAGTTCATAAAAGAACAAGGTCAGCTCAGTTTAAAATCCCACGCAAATTGGTTAATGTCCTTATTCACTGGCCCTTACACACATCACAATCAACAAACACATGCAGTCACTGCAGAGTGTTTGGGTGCACCCAGTGCAGAAGAACAGCAAACACACTGAACTAACAGCAACTGTCTGGAGAGACTCGATACACGAAGTAGCTTAAGTAAATGAATTAACAAACAATAAGCTCTTTTAGTTGGGCATTAATGACAGAGACTCTCTTCTATGAGTCAGAGTGCAAAGCTAGACTGACTAAAGAACTTGTAAACTTACATAATGTGTAGTTCCACCGCCTGACATTGTGGTGGTTAAACTGAATAGTCTTTGTCAGTAACCAATATATGTACGCATGAATACACTCTTGCCTTGTAAAGTGTGTTTATGGAATTGTGTGGCTGTCAGGCTATAAGGACACTCAAACATACAGCAGATAGGTCTTTCTGGCAGGGCCACAATAGGCCCCATGGGCTCTATAATTATGCATTAATAACCCTAAATCAGTCAACTAAAATAACCTCCTACTCACACCTGCAATTTGGCCTATTTTAGGTTGAGGTGGAGGTTTTTCCAGTCATTAGAAAATGTTAATGTTGTTATTATTACTGCAGGTCACTAAACTAAACGATTAAACTAAAAGTAGGCTGTGTGCAGATCAGTACACCACACACACAGAAAAAACAATCCACAAAGTGAGACACAACAGGAACTATGGGTAGAAAAATTATGGGTTATTTCAGTATTGCATTCCTGGATTATGAATGTTTATGCTTTGGAGATGAAGAGGATGAAGATAGTGGGAGAAAAAAAAGATATGTGTTTACAATAGGTGCCTTTCCACTGCACACTTAAAGCATTAACCGACGCAATTGTCAATTATTGTTAATTATGTCTTCATGTGATGCCCAATGCAGTCAGTCTGCCCTTCCTTTGGTGGTGGACCAGTGTGTAAGACAATATATGCAAGTTATTTAAATTTGTTTACTAGGGAAAATTGTAATATTGAAAGATGTCTCTAGTAAAGCGGTTAGGCTACCCCTAGCCTGGATACAAGATGAGAAATGATTAAACATGGAGTCATACAGCTTCTGTATGTTCTCCTTTGGCACATTTTCCAATATATGTTGTAGCTACACACTTGTAGTTTGCAGAAGTTTAAGTCCCATAAACACTATATATACAATATCTGCCGATTAGACAGGCCAAGGAAGTGGTGCAGTCTGGCAGAGACATTACTGGGAAAACCTGCATGGGCGTGCATTGTCCTGCTAAAAAATGCCATCGGACTAATTTGTTAGTGGTTTCAGTTTGTTGCTCCTCAGCAAAGCCAGGATTATTTAAAAACTAAACTACTATTTAGTATACTTTTAGTATTTATTTAGTTAACATCTAGGCCACCCATGGAGGATGGGTCCCCTGTTGAGCCTTGGTCCTCACAAGGTTTTTTCCTACCATTTTAGGTTTTTCCTTTCTACTGTCGCCCTAGGCTTGCTCAACTTGGGATTGGTCTTTTAAGACAGTGTAATATTGTGAAGCTGCTTTGAGACAATGCAACGTAAAAAGTGCTATATAAAAAAACTTGAATTGAATTGAATTGAATTGAACACTCACCATGCCTCAATTTGTATACAGAACCTAGATTTATCTCTAAAGATGATGCGGTTCCAGTCCAGATGACTCGTTCACAACGCCACTGCAGACTGCATGCTGAGTTTTGCAGCAGTAAAACTTTTATTTGGGTGCTTCATTTTTGTCAATGAATATAGTTTAAAAATATGCATCTTGATTGTTTGGTTGGAGAAGTCTCACATTTTTGTGTAGTGATTCATTTGTAATTTAAACAGTAACTTGTAACACCATAAGCTGTATGGTGTTTAATGTAAAATTACGTCTGTGGTTTTGTTCTCTGATCTGCAGCCCACTCTGGAAATCAACCATCATGCAGGGAAATCTTTAGACAGTTTCTGTAACTGGCAGAAATCCATCCAGCAGCGCAATGGCCATGGCAATGCCATTCCGGAAAATGGCATCGCCCCCCACGACACAGCGGTACTCATCACTAGGTCAGAGCACAACACAGACCAACACTTTCCCTTATTCTGCTCTACAGCCGGCTTGTAGCACCTACTAACAACCAAGTACAGTTTTATTAAACACAAAGCTTTACTGAACACAGTGACATGGAGAGTCAGCGTGAACATATTAAATCCTGAGCAATGTTTGACTGGTGCAAAAACATGATGATGATGATGATGAACAGGTCTGTATATTGCATGCATTGTATCTGTTCTCCACAGAGCAAGAACCATGTGTGGATCACAGGACAGTTTCATATTAGTTTGTATTTAAGAATAAGGTTCCATTTGTGGTGGAAAGCTGACGCACCGATGGGAGAGAAACTAGGCTAGAATGTTAAACATTACTACATATTTGATGGAAGTACTGGGACTGCACCTCGTCTATTGTTTTTCCTGCCTTGTGCCCTGTGCCACTGTTACACACCTGCATTCCCATGACATAGACTAGGAACTAGCGGTTAAGAAAATGAACGCATGAATGACTCTAGGCCAGAAGGGCTAGGGTTCAAATTCCACCTCTGCCAAAATGCTGCTCTTGAGCAAGACCTTGAACCCGAAATTGCTTGGATAGGAAACATTTATCAGTTGTAAATCATTCTGGATAAGGGAGTCTCCTAAATGACTGCTGATATAAATAAATCAATGTATGGGAAACACTATCTTGGCTATTTTGTCAATACCCAATACACTACACTATCCCATATAAAAGTGCTAATATGGTGCTAACATGGTGTTCAGACAATGTCCAGATTGCAATGTCACTGATTTATCAGTAATCATGACAGTATGGATAAACTGCAGTGCAGCACATTCACTGCAGCTGATTCAGTGGATATTTGCCCTCTGACTTTATTTATTTCACTCTGATTTTGCCAAAACATCTTTAAATATTTTTATCACAGTCTTATGTTTGGCAGTAAACTGAACTGGTACACACAAATATTTGTTTATATTCTTGTGGGGACTTTCCACTGACATAATGATCAGTGCAGCTAATTACACCTATACCTACCCTATCTTTTTACTCTTTTGGTTTTTCAAAAGAAAGTTAAAATACCAGTTTTCCTCATCAAGGTGTAAAAATGTCAGCACTTTCTATCGTTGTGGGGATATTTGTTTCATACATTGTACACACACAAAGCTGTCTCTTTTTTGCATTTAATTATTGAAAATGGCTATTGCATTAAAACACTTCAGACAAATTCAGAAGTATCAGAAAAGCTAATCAAAAACAGTCCTGTAGCTTTATCCAGAAAGAAAGAGGTAATACTGAATGTGAATGTTTGTGTCTAGGTGTGTGTACATGATGTCTAAAGTGTGGGGATGTGCCTGGAAAATGGTGGTGTTAGCATTCCATGTTTCTTGTTATTGTCCCATCTCAGAGATGAGGATAGACCCGAGAATAGTACACAGTCTGCACACTGTGTGTGTGTGTGTGTGTGTGTGTGTGTTTTCATATTGTGCCTTGTTGTCTTCTAGATTTGACATCTGCATCTACAAGAACAAGCCATGTGGGACACTTGGTAAGATTCAATGCATTCAGAGACAATTCCAATACCCAATTCTTAGCCTGGACTGTGTGGAGTTTGTTTTCTCTGTGTCTGCATGTGTTTCCTCTGGGTCTTTCAGTGTCATCTCAAATTACAAATACATGCAATAGGACAACTGGTGTCTTGAGAGTGTCCCAGTGTGTATGAATGAGTGAGTGTGTATGTGTTGTGCAATGGATTGGCACTTTGTCTAAGGCCAGATTGCCTTGTTCTTTGATCTGCTGGTTAATCCTTAGCTCCCTGCGACCTTAAATTGGATTAAGCTGGTATGAAAGGGAATTAATAATTTGTCCCATTGAACTGTCTGTTTAGGTCACTTTGCTGTTAAATCTATCTTGAATGGCTGACCCATACTTGGGCATGATGGATCAAGTGGTTAGCCCAGTAACTCCACAGGTCTAGACATGCCTGATTTGATCTTTACCATTGACTCTGTGTGGAGTTTGCATTGGTTTGGGGCCTGTGTAGGTTTATTCCATATTTAATTTCTGTTTTGATTTCCTCTTACATTCCAAAGACATGCATTTGTTTAACTGGTTACTCTAAATTGGCCCAGTGTCAGTGTGTCTGCATAGTGAACCGGTGGGTAGCATTGCTGCCTCACAGCAAGTAGGGCCCAGGTTCAATCCCAGGGTGGAGTGGCCTAGGTCACCCCCGTGTGGAGTTTCCTCCCTGTGTCTGTGTGAGTTTACTCCCGCAGTCTAAAGGAATGCATGTGCAGTTAATTAACTGAATTAATTAATTTGGAATTGACTTGAGTGTATATACTCACAAAAATGTGGGTATACTTCAAAATGTAATATCCCATGTTCAAATATCCCCTAATTATTGGGAGCTGTGTATATGACTAGTATTGATATAACCTTGTGTACAGACGTAACCTTGTGTGTGTTGCTGACCGATGCCACTGATGCAGATAGTGACGTTAAATAAACCAAACAACTTTCTATAAAGTAACATAAATAGTTGTGGGGTAGTTTTTTCTACAGTGTAGTTACTTTTGAGTGTAGTTTGTAGTTATAATTGATAATCAAGCTCAATTGCTTTTTGCCCCATCCATGAAGTTATATCTGTGTCTGTCTGCCGCTGTCTGTCTGTCTGTTTCAGGTCTAGCGCCAGTTGGTGGAATGTGTGAGCCAGAGAGAAGTTGCAGTATAAATGAAGACATTGGACTGGCTACAGCCTTCACCATTGCTCATGAAATTGGACACACGTGAGTTGTACTGCATCTTACTGCACTGCTTATTATCATCCTGATATGACCAAACCTACTTCATTTGGATTTTCATCCAAAATTTGGTGTTCCAGTTTATTGATTATTGATACAGTGCCCTCTGCAATTATTGGCACCCTTTGTTATGATTTATTCTTATTCTTCTAATTAGTTTTATTTAAACGATATAGGACAACAATGCAAAAAAGAAAAATCCAACCTTTAATTCAAGTGTATTTATTAGAATTCACATTAGGAAATAAATATGTTATATGAAATCATTGGTTTTCAATTGGGCTAAGGTCTGGAGACTGAGATGGCTACGAAGGAGCTTGATTTTGTGTCTTCTTTTCTGGCTTTTGGGCAGAGGCCACCTGATTTTGATTTCAAATATCCTTGTGTTTCAAAGTGTTCATGATGCCATGCACAGTGGACAAAAGGTGTATTTCCGCATACTTATCTTTTGTGCTACACTTAGTGTTTGCTGCCAAAAAGCTCAATCTTGGTCTCATCTGAGCAAAGCACACACTCCCAGTTGAAGTCCCAAATTTGTGGTTGTACGTGAGAAACGGCTTTTTCTGTGCATGCCTCCCAAACGGCTTGTTGGCATGTAGATAGCACCTGATGGTTATGACCCCCAAATGCTACTCTTTGATGCAATTCTATAACAGTGAGCTTTGGAGAGCTTTTTACTTCTCTTCCATCCTGTGCATGGTGGCAAGATAAATTTGTTTTAGAGATTCTAATTACAAAGTGTATTAATATTGTTGTACTTGTTCTGGAAAAAAGTATGCCATTAATGAAAATAATTTATTTTAACTTGTTTTGGGTATGTGTCACAAAATGTTCTGCATTTAAAAAAATGGAGTGGATTTTTAAGTGTGGTGATTAGAACATTTTTGCTGGTTATAGGGTTTATTGGTAAATATTGTTGTTAGCTGGTTGGTAATGCTGGTGTTCATGTTGTTTGGTGAATATTGTTATGTTTATTTGGGAATCTCAGGGTTTGTGTTGATATTTCTGAGGATTTCGTGTGGGTATAGATGTTAGATGATAAATATTGGTGTTTGTGACAATGTTGTCATTTATTGTTATTGCTTGATTAATTTTGTGGTTTGATAGTCAACAGTGGTCTTTTAATTTTGCTGTTGTAACTTTTTAGTCAATGCTGGGATTTGTTAGTATTGGCTATAGACAATCAACTGTAACAATATACACACAATATTGCTCAATCGTTGACAATTAAACATGTTTTTTAAGCAAGCATGTTTGTGATCAGTTACGCAGTCAGTAACACCCCTACTGCTTGCTGCTCTAGTCTGGTGGTCTTGCATTCCTTCATGGCCGTGTTATTACAGTCTAATCGTGGTTTTGATAAGCTTTCTACAGGTGGGAAAGTCATTAGCAATTGGTTTCTAATGCACCGACTGGCTTTAGAACCAGTGATCCCTAGGGACTGTCTAGACACCAGCAGATGCATATGTAATTACATAGACTATGTATTTTGGGCTGTGCATTTATTTATATATACAATCCCTATGTACAATCCCTAAAACAAGAAAAGGTGTCAGCCATATCTGTCCGTGCATTCATTTTTCAATTGATCAGTTTTTCTTTTCTGTGTCAGATTTGGTATGAATCACGATGGAGTAGGGAATGCATGTGGAACACGCAGTCAAGAGACAGCTAAGCTTATGGCTGCCCACATCACCATGAAGACAAACCCTTTCATCTGGTCAGCCTGCAGCCGAGATTACATCACAAACTTTCTCAAGTGAGGATTTATGTTTCCTTTTTCAAATGAGTCATAGCACAGTACATAAACTTACATAGCAACTATTCTGCCTGCTGTATAAAACTTTTAGGTGAACACATTTTATTGGCTCGTAAAGCACACTGACCACACTGAGTAGTACAGCAATGTTCTGAGCTCATAGGCTAAGTCCATGTGTGAAGTGCATCAGTAATGTGGTACAGTTATGCCTTCTAAACGTTCAAGAAACTGCAAGTTATGCAATCTTGACCTTGTCTGAATACTGTATATATTTTATGCACTTATGTAAAGCATATTATAAAACCCAAGATCAGAAAGTTGGAATGGTGTTGAAAATGCAAATAAAAAAAGAAACCTGCAATGCTCCTAACATGTCCCTTGACTTTTATCTCATAGCAGACAGTATGAAACAGTATGAAGTCATATTTTGTCTGATCAATTTAATTTCTTCTTTTCACATCCAATCCTGCATTCCAGGCTTGTAGCACGTTCCAAAGCAGGTCAATTTATTGCTAGTAATGGGGTTAAAAACAAAGTTTATGATATGATTTCAAACAGGCAATGTCAACAAGTGATTATAATCATTATATGGTACAAGAGCCTCACAAAAGGCTTTGATAAGCAAAGGTGGGCAGAGGATCCCCAGTGGTTAACATGTGTAAAAATGCCTTTAAAAACAATGTACCTCAAAGAAAGACTGGAAGGAATTTCCATATTTCAGTCCTAACGTTTATTTGTTTCGCCTTTTTTGGATGTCTATTGAAAAGATGTTGCTCTAAAACTTTCAATCTATCACAAAACTAAAAATTACCTTTACCAAGGGCACTGTCACTGTCACCATGAAAGACCTTGGATTTTGATACAAATATATATATATATATATATATATATATATATATATATATATATATACAGTGCATCCGGAAAGTATTCACAGCGCTT
>JAVSBV010000113.1:7902225-7918363 GCA_033117975.1 Parotocinclus spilosoma
TTTCTTTCTTCCTTTCTTAACCATGACTAAACATCTCTTCCTCTCTCTTTCTTGTTGTCACACACACAGCTGGTGGGTGAGTGAGTGGTCAGATTGCAGCAGGAGCTGTAGTGGAGGTGTACGGACACGCGAGGTGTTGTGTAAAAGGAAAATCAGCTCCACAGAGGGAAAAGTTCTGGATGACTCAGCTTGTTCCTTACCTCGCCCCCCCATCACTGAGCCCTGCAATAATCACACCTGTCCACCCGAATGGCTTGCACTCGACTGGTCTGAGGTACTTTAACACTGACACAGTCACTATCACTAATACTCATATTTTTTTATAACTTTTTAAATTATGTTTTATTAATATTTATTGGAATATCAACACTGAAGATATGTGAGAGCGATAACACCAAATTTAACACACCTGAGATAACACTAACGAGTAACATGATACCGGGGATGGAAATTTGTCACAATATGGCCATTTTCACTTAGAGGTGTACTCACTTTCGTTGCCAATGGTTTAGACATTAATGACTGTGTGTTTAATTATTTTGACTGCACAGAAAATTGAAACGGTTATACAATCTGAAAGACTGAATATTTTACATTGTATTAAAGTGTTTTATCTTCATGAAAAGATAAAGTAGTTATACGAACGTGTATAAATATATACTTCACTCGAGGTGTAAAGCCTTTGCTTCATCAGTACAGAGCTTATAAGGGGTGACATGTGACCCAAGCCTAAGCAAACCTGAGCCAAAGTTAGCTTACTCCAATTCCACACATGCTGTCTTGAGACTCATCTGGCTGCACGCTGGTTCTTCTGGCTACAGACTGCTTCAATTTCGCCACACACTCATCCATACTTGTGCACAAAGACACCTCCACTATGCTCTGATTCCACTCTCAGATTCAACCAAGCCACTGATTACTCAGTTTTAGTAAGTTTGAGTGAGTTGTATATTGGGTTATTTACTAATATTTCTAAATGATTTTATTCCTATGGGGTATTCTGCTTTCTATTAATTCAATTTGTACAATGAAACTGCTAGTACTGCTAGGTCACACCATGACTGTGCCCTGTGCATTTATTTAGAAGCTACTGTGACACATAGCGCCTACCTAGATATTGTTGTAGACGAAGTACACCCCTTTATGTCACTAGTGAGCAACTTGGCCATAGAGACAATTTGTAAAAATTCTTTGTGAATACTTTGAGGAATATTGCAGTGTTGACTTGCCGTCCAAATTCCCCAGATAGCAGTCCAATCAAGCATCTGCGGGATGTACTTAAAAAATATGTGTAATATGTTTAGACCCCACCTAGCTAACAGAACTAACATCTTGATGCCAAACACCACAAGCCACCATCAGAGGTCTTGTGGAGTCAGTGTTTACGGGTCAAGGCAGGTCCCTAACCCCAGTACAGGTGAGCATGTACCATGAACATAGCACTGTGTTCAGGGTACATGCTTATGTATGTACAGTAGCAGTGGGCTAGTGCTGGTTCTATTTCTTCTTTTTAAAAAGGATATTGCATAAAATAGCAATTATAAGTTTTTTCACTTATTTAAACAATTAAAATATAATGTGTGATAGCAGACTGGACAATAGTGCCCTGCTGAAACCTGTTTAAACTTGTTAAAAGTGTTTTTAAATATAGCAACATATAGCAAAATAAAAAAATATAGAAATATAGCAAGCCTTTAAATTTTAATTACTTTAAATATGATCTAATTATGTCTTACATATTTGTAAGAGACCATCAAGAGGACCGTCATAATTGTGTCATAAGCAATGGCTGAGTGTTCTAGTGTCATTATTTTAATTCAATCTCAACAATGTCTCATCAGTATCATATTTTGTAATGACACTAAAACAAGTGATTTAATTTATAATAATAAACTATAATGTTTAGGTGGGTTGAAATACTGATGCTAGAATTGACTGCATATTGTAAAACTAAATTATAGTTGGCTAGATTTATTGTTATTATTATTTTTAAAGGTTTTATATTCATTTTGCAAATTACCTCTTTGTAGTGCACTCCTAGTTGTGGTCCAGGGTACAGGCATAGAACACTCCTGTGCAGGAGTGGAGAGAGCGGAGATACCCTGGATGAGTCTGAGTGTCCTAAACTTGGACGCCCTACCACCAGGATGCGCTGTAACCTGCAACGCTGTCCTCCCCCACAGTGGTTCACTGGTCCATGGAACGAGGTCAGAAACACCACAGGCCTCACACAAATACTCATAACTGGGCTAACTGTTACCATAATACAACAACAAATCATGGAACAAACAAACATAGTTCATGGTGTGTACATGTGTGCGTGCTTATATAAGCGTGTGCTTTCTCTAGTGCTCAGCTAAGTGTGGCATAGGGCAGCAGTTGCGATCGGTGCAGTGTGTGTCACACACAGGTCAGCCATCCAGTGAGTGTCCAGAACTGCATCGACCAGCCTCGGTGCAGCAGTGCAGGAGCAAGTGTGACCTCAGCAACCCCACAGATAATCCTGAGGGTAAGAGTTACAAACATTGATGTCTTAACATATATTCTAAAGATACATTGCTTGTTTAATTACAATAAAAGTGAAATGATTTTTGGAAGATTTTGTGGAATATTTCTTTTTTATGGTTCTTTGCTCATGATTTGTCTGCCTTCAGGGTCTGCATTAAATATCCACTGCTATAACAAAACTTGGGGAATATTTACACTGACTACACACCCAACTGAACAGTCAATGTGTTGAAATATCTCCTAATTTATGTGAGCAGTGTATGATTTAATTGCCGAAATGCACTTTTCGAATGCTCCCTAAGCTGTTTGATTTCAAACTGCGTTTATCTCTGCTCTCCGGCCCAGTCTGCAAAACAACTTTTTTTCAGTTTTTCTACTTGGACAAAATCTATATAGATCTTTCAATTTCAGCACATAGAATACCTAGTGATATATTGTTTTAGGTGTTAAGGGTGGTACTATTTCATCTAAAAATTGCAAGCAAATATACTTTTAAAGATCAAACAATCTTGGCCATGAATGACTATTTTTGTGTATCACGATTTTCTATATTTATTTAAGCTTACAAGTTTTCATTTTATGTGGCTACACTATTGCAAGCTTTCAAAGTTGTTCTCAATGTATTATAACTCTTCTGATGGTTGTAAAATCCTGATGATTGTGCGATGGTGGATTTAAAATCCCTAATTATCCCCCTTCCAGGTGTTTGAATTCTGACAGATCATTTTGTGTTTAAATGCAGTCATGGCTAATGTACTGAACCCATTTCACCTTTTTCTTCTCACTAACCACAGAGTGTAAAGATGTGAACACAGTGGCGTACTGCCCCCTGGTGCTCAGGTTCAAGTTCTGTAGCCGCCCATACTTCCGACAGATGTGCTGCAAGACCTGCCAAGGACATTGAAATCCTCTTTTCTTCTCTCCTGTTCACTCTCTGCTCCCTTGTTTCACTCTTTCCATCCTCAGACTGGGCCTATATTGTCTCAGCTCCAAATACTTGGGCAGAGAGTGATTCAAAAAGAGGGGATTTTAAGGAGGATGGAGAGAAGCTATGCTGCTGTCTTTCATAAACCAGTTGCTCTTATGTAGTTGCTGTGAATGTTAGATGGACAGACAGGTTAGTGATCATGTCGTTAGTAAGGTGCTAGTTTTTATTTCATTCATAATGTTGAGGCATGCAATTCAGCCCCACTGTACAGAGTAACTGCGTATTGGCTAGTTATAAAGCCTCTTTATAGTGTAATTGAAAATCCCTGGGTTTCAGCTCTTCTCATTGTTTCCATGTCCTCTGCAATAACACTGATTTATGAACTAATCCTAAAACTAAAAGCTTCAGAACAAACCAGAAGAATCACGTTCAGTAATGTGAACTGCAGAGCAGGAGTGAATAACCAGTGAGCAGGGTAGCAGGTGCTTAGTAGGTAAACGAATGGTTGAGAGAAAAATATACATTTTATATGTATATACATATATAATATATATACATATAATTCCTCTTTGTCATAAATGTAATTTAAGACATGCCTGCAATTCTTTTTTGTTTTTAACCAGATCTGAAAGGTTAATTTAGCTAACAGGTAATATAAATCTTTCTTCCTATTTTCTTTCCATATACACATGCTTTAAATCCAGCTGTTTAGCAGATTTGCTGATTTAAGCCTGATTAATTCTTATAAAGAAGTCTTGTACAGAAGGAAATGTCTTGAGCATTCATGGTTTATTAGAAAAGTAGGTTTAAAGGAATGGGCGACCATATGGTTTTACGCTCACACATGAAATCTATAGCCAGCGTCACTTCATTATTCTGTACAGGTGCATTACATATGTAACCTGTGACTGAAAACTACCAATAGACTGTAATACCACCATGAATTCTGATGAGAATTTCCTGTAGACTGGGATTTTTGCCACTGCTGGTAGACATGACTCTTTAATACACCTGCAAATGAAGTTACTACCTTTACTCCATGGCCTTTTTTCACACCTAAATGCAATCACTCCTTTTGCCATTCATTAAGATGCCATATATCTGTGTTACGACCCTCTTTCCATACATTAAATGGGACAATCACTGCACTGTACTAATTTTCTCAATCTTTGAATCCCATTTCAAATTCTGCAGGTATTTGTAGCCTCATCATCCTCATGCTATACCAACTACTGGAGCCTAAGGTTTTCCTACCACAGGGGTTTTACTTCCATGAGGGTTATTACCACCATAAATATGCAAGGCAACTCATTTTTTGTCTGGGGAGCTTATTTGACTAAGCTTTATTCTTACATAATAATACATTTTTAAAAAGTGACACAATTCTACAAAATATGTATGTTATATTCTGAAAAAATGTTAATGCTATTTTATAGTAAAGCTGTCTACGCCAGTCAGAACACCAGATGTATTATAGCTAACTGATTTAATTAGAGGATAGAGAAGAACTAGACTTTTTCCTAAACCATTCCTTTATTGATTTGTGCTTCTCTCTAGAAGATTGTCAGCTCTTATCCTAGGACTCCTATCCTTTTAGTGGCAAGGCTGATCTGGGTCAAATGACAAACACACACCTTGCTCCTATCTCAGTGTCTGGTGCACACCTGGACTATGCCAGGATACCAAACTATGCAGGCATCAGAGAGAACCTCCTGCATTACATGCTTCCAGTGAAACTTCACCTTGTCAGAGGCAAACTACAAACAAGAGTGTGATTATCTTAGTTTCAAATGTGCATTTCTCAGAACCCCTCATGTCTCTGTGTGTTGTGTAACCCAAACCAGGTTTGCCAAGATACAGACAGCAATGTTTCAGTAGCAACTACCTAGTGGGACTATGTATTGGTTCTTACTAGAACATTATTTGTTTTGATTAAATCAAAACTTAGAAATGACAAGTGGAAAATATTGTTTAATTCAGTGTTAAAAGCTTTGAAAAACTACTGTTATGGTCTGTTAAGCCCTTATGCTATTTGCATTGTGGTGGCCACGATCTTGCCATTTTTGTGTTTTGTGTCCAGTGCAAATGAGTATTTTTTGTCCAATCAACTAACTAGGAAGCAGCGCATGTCTGTTAGTTTAGCAGCCAAAATACATACAAAACAGAAGCAATCATTAGTTACCAATTATGTGCTTACTGATCGACTAAATTTCATTTTAAGTATAGAAATAGCTTGAACTACCAGTTGGCTGAATTGTAACGTGACCCTGACTTTAAAGAAGGTGCTATAAACTTTATTATTTACTATTATTAATATTATTATTGCTATTCCTTACATTTGCCTTTTGCAGGTGCTGATGCATTTCCATGAAACTTTTGAGGTATATGTTAGAGAGTTTTCTTTTGCATATTTGTAATATGCCCATTTATTTAACCTGTGATATTTGATTTGTGGAGCAGATTTTAAGACTTGTTGCTGGTCAGTTTTATGGTGCTTTGGAATGGTGCTATTTCCCTAATCTTAGAAATTGTGCTTTTGTTTGAATGAAAACCTTGCTTGAGATATAAAGTAGCAAAGCATCTATATAAATGACCATAAATCTGTTGAATTATTTGTAAACCAACCATACTTAGTCAAACCTTTATAGATCAGAAATGTATTTTTTGCCAGTTTTTCTTACTTTCCTAACATATTTCACTTGAAGTGTGGTGATTTCATCCATATTGGTAGAAACAGTCAGAGTAGTGTGTTTGTATTTTTGTAATTCTGTTTCAGTGCTATTGGAATAACAGTTTGTACTGTAATGTGCGCCTGAGTGTATTTCTCTGAATTTTATTTAGATCAACAAAAACAGGAAGTAATGCAATAAATAAACAATTGTGCATTGTGAACAGAAAAATGGTCCTTGTTAGCTTTATTTTCCTATCATTATCCTGAATCTCATTGCAATGCATCGTAGCTGTTGATTACTGCGTTCTGATTGGTGCCAAGTAGTTTTCTGTAAGTGCATGGTTTCAGTTCTGTGTTCTGTACTTTTGGCAGTTGCAGCACTACAAAAATAATAAACATTACTTGTTATAATGTTTATTATTTTTATTAAAATAATAGCAAATTAACATTGTCTTCCTTGTAAATTGGCTACAGTGCTGTGCATAATTCTTAGGTCACAGCTAGTATAACCAGAAAATACAGAAAAATGTGTATGGAGTGCTAAAAACTAAAACATAGTGCTTCTATAAGCAACAGTGTCAGGTATTTAATTGACCTCCACTTGCTCTTGAGCAATAGCAGCATCTGTCTGCTTCTTCAGGATGCCAAGTTGTCCCTTCTACACTCTGAAGTAGGTTGATTGGGAATTGCCTTTTTGGAAGGGTAGCAACCAAAATTTAACTTTTTTGGAAGAGGTAAAGGGTCAAAAGGCAAAAATTTGTTACTTTTAACTTGATGAGTCAAACTCATCAACAATATGTACAAGCAATTCCAGTGAAGCTATGAAAGTTGAGACATTGTGTAAAACATTAAAAATGGAATACAATGATTTGCAAATCATTTTCAACCCATACTCAATTAAATACACTACAAAGACAAGATATTGAATTTTCAAATGTTAATGTTCAAAGTGTCATGAATGGGTATAAAGGGAGCATACCCAAAAGGCTCGGTCATCCGGATTGTTATCAGCACAAATTTCAAAAGCCAGCATCTCTGATGGTATGGGGGTGTGTTAGTGCCCATGGTACGGACAACTTGCACATCTGTGAAGGCACCAGGAACATACAGGTTTTGGAGCAACATATGCTGCCATCCAAATAATTTATTTTTCAGAGACGTCTCTGCTTATTATAGCAAGACGATGCCAAGCCACATTCTGCATGTGATGCAACAGCGTGGCTTCATAGTAAAAGAGTGTGGGTACTAGACTAGCCTGCCTGCAGGCCAGACCTGTCTCTCATTAAAAAATGTGTGGCTCATTATATGGTGCATAACACGAAACGGAGAACCCGGACTGTTGAGCAAACAAAGTTGTACATCAAGCAAGTAGGGGCGAATAATTCAATGTACAAAGTTTCAACACTTGGTGTCCTCAGTTATTAAACACGTATTGAGTGTTCTTAAAAAGAAAGGTGATGTAACACAGTGGTAAACATGCCCATCTTTGGAGCATGTTGAAAGCATTAATTGAAAGTTAATTATTGGCAAACATGAAATATATTGTCTTTGTAGTAAATTCAATTAAGTATAGGTTAAAACGGATTTACAAATTATTGTATTCTGTTTTATTTATATTTTACACAATGTCCCAACTTAATTGGATTTGGAGTTGTAATATATGGTCACTATTGCAAAAACAACAAATCTAATGGTGGGCTAAGACTTATGCACATTACTATATGTTGCAAGGAATACCTGATATTTTTTGGCATACTGATGCTATTCACGGGTGCTAGTGTTTTGTAATTGTGGCATTGAATTCATCACTAGTATTATGACAGTACTTCCATTGCGTGTGAACATGCCTGCTGTTTTGACCACAACTTCTGGAGGTTTACATTTTCAGGCATGGGAGAGTAAAGGAAGCGGTGAGTGCTGCTGCTATAGTGGGAACTAGTATTTTAAAAATCACATGATTAATGACAAATTTATAAGAAATAATTAATAATGATTTGTGTTCTATGGCAAAATGTGTGTTATCATTGTATAAAGCACTTATACTGAAATTGGAAAATAATTAATGTCATTAATCCACAAAGGCATTGATTATTTTGCCTTAATAGTGTACCCTGTGCTTGTACTTTATTCCTTGCTTGTTTGACATGCAAAAATGCACTTACACCACAACTTCGAAAAAAAACACATGAAGATTTAAACGTTTTGCTTCCTTAAAAACTGGTACTAAAAGTGATATAGAAACCGACAACTTGCATACACCCTGTCTCTGAAACACAATTGCTATAGTAACCAGAGAAAATCTGGTAAAATTTCCTAGGCAGCCTCTAAATATTTACATAATTCACATTAAACGTTTAATTGCAGCGTAGACAGTAGTATATAACATTCAGAACGTAGACAAATGACTATTAAAAGAAAATACATTTTTATTAAATATAAACCAGATGTCGTGAGAGAGACCCTGTCACTTCTTGACTCCAGTTCCCACCAGCACTCACTCCTTTTCTCTGCTTTGCCCACGGTCTGGTTGTGCCTTACAGAACTTACATAATTAAGACTCTGAAACTCCAGTCACAAACTTAATCAATACTGCTGAACATTTTTGATTTCCTGATAATTATTGTTATAATTATAACTGGGTTTTTTTTTTTTTTTTTTACAAAACCGATCAAGGTTTAGGCGTGACATTTTGCCTTTGTTAGTCTGCATTTCTGTACAAGTTATATTTGATTTGTTTAAGTGACACATCACTTCTCAATGATATGAGAACACGGCTCATGATTAAAAACATAAGCTGAAAAGCTCAAACTCAACCAAACAGCGTTCAGCCACACACCAGGTGAGAGTTACTGCGGCCACAGCTGTCAATACTCCAGCGAGAAGAGCACCTTCAACGGTCTGAAATAAAGGATGAGTGTGAAATAAAGGAAGACCTTTGTACCAAATTGTGTTTATTATATAGGCATGTCATGCAGTTGTAAGATTATAGAAACAAATAATATAACGATTTAAACAAGAGTGTGAAATAATAAATGCTTAAATGCGTTGGGGCAGAAATTCGCTGCAGTAAACAGTGCCTGAAAAAAGTTTTGATAGCAGAACCAGCTCTAATTAATTATTATTATTAACTTTGGCAAGGTTTCAGTTCCTTTTGAGCACCAAATGTTTGTTTTAGCAGGTATCATTTTAATCAAGGATCTCTTTTAATTTAATTCCTGCTTTAACGTTTTTTTTTTTGCTGTATTTATTCATTTTCTGCAGTGTAACGCACCGAACATTATAATGTTTATTGTTATCATTATTATTACTATACATGTTTTATTTTATTTATTTTAATACTTTGCAGATGGTATTAGTAGTTCTTGCTATTTTTCCATTTAATGTTATATTTATTCTTTAATATTTTTTTTTTATTTCTATAAATTTTTTCAATAAGGTATTCTGTTTTTCAGCTTTAATAATTTTTTTTCTGCCTTCTGTTAAAATGACGCTAAAAAAACTGATATCAGACCCCCCCAGCCCACACACCACACACACACACACACACACAGACACACACACACACACACACACACACACACACACACACACTTGCACATACACACACAAAGCTAATATGAAGTGTTTTTAACTCTAAATCTGTCTTGTTTCTGCTAAGGGAAGTAAGTGATGTAGGATTTGATCAAAATGCACTTTTATTAAGTCAGCTAGAGCGATCAAGCTACAACTCTTTAGTAAAGACACTTGGAGAGAGTCGGCATTGATTTGTGTGTAGAGATCTCAATATAACAGCTCTCTCTGGTCATGGGGTGCTGTGTTTATTTAACTTGGAAGCAACAGCTCTGCTTTAGCCCCGCTGGCCAGATGTCTTATTGCCAGCTCTTGTTTCCTAAATGTTTTCCATTTCTACTCCAGATGCTTCAGAAAGTGTTTACAGTGCATCCAGCTGGATTATTACATCAAAATACAACTTGCACAGAATCACCTAATTCTAGGGACTGTGGTAGCCCAGCGGTTGAGGTACTGGACTCTGGACCTGATGGTCCAGGGTTCAAATTCCACCTCTGCCAAGCTGCCACAGGTGGGTCCTTAAGCATTTGCTTGAATTGCAAGATTGTATGAATTGTAAGTCGCTCTGGATAAGGGCGTCTGCTAAACGCTGTAAATGTAAATGTAATTCATACAATACTTTCATCCAACAATTCATTATCTTCCGCTTAATCCACATGGGTCCACGGCTCACCCGGCAACTTTGGGAGCAAGGGCAGGAACAACCCTAGGCGGGGTGCCATGATCAACATAATCACCCATCCAGTAATTATCCAATGGGAGACTTTTACCTATTTGCTAGTTTAAATCCAGGTGCTGAATTTCTTTGGCCAGACAGTATATTTGCTGATGAGCTGAGACTCTTTGTATGTTTTTAGAGTTTATATTAATAATTACATAAATGGCTACTGGTTCTTTCCTTGGCACCAAGTACAAAACCATATACATCTTGGTCAAATATAGTAATAATACAAAGTAAGTTAGTTTGTTTTATCCTGTTCTGCCTGGCTGTTCTGAATGATAAAAACAGAATCATTAATACATATTCAAAGGTAAAAATCCACATTTAAATGTATAAGATCCATTTTTCCACTTATTCATGTGAAATGTGGGTATAGAATTCTATTTAAGATCTTTTTTTGTAATCAATAGTGTTGAATTAATGAAATGGAATACTTGGAAAAAAAACTTTTTTTTCCCCTAAATCTAGTGAATATTTGATTTTATGCCGTATAATGATTTAATACATAATTAAAGAATAGCTCTCTGATTAAACCCAAGCTAAAGATGTGAGAGAATTATTTGCATTGTTTTAGTCTTATGCAACTGAATGGTCGTATGTTGAAATATTGTGCAAAATGACTCCAATTATTTGATGTGTTTTAATATCTCATCCCTGGCGAGTTTGTCATCACAGATTCTGTTTTTTAATGTTTGTGAGTATTTTAGCATATCAAAGCACAGGAAATGGAAAAAGCTATAGAATGTCATGCTGAATCTCTCATAATATAGGTAAGGACATGGAATATATTGTAATAATAGACAGTGCTATGTTTTGGATATAACCCGACATAGTGCAAAAATAATTTTAGGTAAGTGTCCTTTAGTAAAGATTTTCGAATTTAATTAATCAAGAAACGGTTAATGAGCCAAAATCCATGCATTGCTTGGGCTTTTCATTACGCTACATAATGCTACACCCATATCTAACCTAACTTCAGTTCTTCAGTATTTTTTGCAGTTTCATTAAAAAACCTTTTCATTTTACGGCACACATTGTCACATAAATGTCCTGACGTTTTCTGAAATAATGTTCTGGTGTATTCTACCTGACATCTTTCAGTTCTTTTGTAGATTAAATCTGTTTTTTTATTTCTTTCTCTGGCCAGGTGATCTTATGCAGCCTCTTAGATTTACATTTGTACCTGCCATTTTTGTGTGCGTTGGTAAATATCCAGTATTATCTGGTTCTATTCTAATAGCAATAGACTGAGAAAGAGTTTAATGTAAACTAATCCTAAACAAGCAACTCATCTAATACTAATACTGTGTACTATATATACTGTATATTTCCTCTAATTCCACTCCTCCCAAATATAAAGCCAAACGAGCCTCCAGTTTCCAAAGCTCTCATTTGCCGGTGTATTAAATCCTTACACATCTAGGTTTCGAAATGTTTTGTCTGCTAAGTATCTATAGTTTTCATCTATTTGCCTAATATTTCTAAGTTTCACAGCAGATGCAGTATATCTGCTATGGCTATGTATTCTCTATTATATATACTATTTCTCTATTCAAGTTTTTGTTTATCTACTGTATACTGTTGCACATGTTGTGTCTGAGTGTCTGGCAAATTGGTCCCTATAAATCAGCAGCTGCTATAGAGATAATTTAAAATAATGCATATGACTAATAATAATAAACAAGAATAATTCACTTATAAGAGCTAAGAAATGTAACTTAAGTTATTAAGTTAAAACCAACATGATTTGTAGGACTGCACTAATACAAGTATTATGTCCAATACTAAAGAAGACCATGATCACCGCTATTTTCATATCAGTTTCAGTTTATGCTTAATGATTTGTTTGATTTTCGAATGAAAACCTTTTCACTGCCTGTTAGCACGACAGAGCAACACACACGCTACACGATTACATCTGGACTAAAAGCAGCCGGTTTCTAAACAGATCAGGGCTGTGTATGAATGGAGTGTACAGAGAAGAGCCACGCTCACACACGCATCTAACCTTGAAATGCAGCTTTCCATTAGCAGGGCTAAAGGTGACTAACACCGCCTCTTCCACACAAATGGAGGAAGCTCATCAAACTGTCACTCCAATTGTTTTCTTAAGTTTTCTTCCTCCATTATCATTATAGCAGTGATTTAAAAAACAACGGAAAAGTGCCTTATGTAACCATGATGAGCATCCCGTCTTTAAAAGCATCTAATGCCTGCGTAAAGATCCGCAATCACTTCCTCGCTGTCTCGTGGCGGGAGGTTTGATGATCAGCGTGCGGTCTGCAACGAGCACAACGGGTCTGATTGACAGGTCCAAGTGAGGATTTAAATACACGACTGGAACGAGTGCTTGTCTCAAATAATATTCAAAGGTGACAAAAACAATGCCTCATAACGTTTCCGTTAAGTTGGCTATAAGACACTTGTCAATTCAGGCTGGGTCCCAAGTGGTCACATGACCATATTCAATATACACCCATTAAGCATAACATTATGACCACCTACTTGTTTCTACACTCAATATCCATTTTTTTTTACCATATAGAAGCAATTTGTAGTTCTGCAATAACAGACTGTAGTCCAGCTGTTTCTTTGCTTCACTTCTGCTCCACTTTACTTTTCCTCTAAATGGTCAGGACCCCTACAGGACTGGCACAGATCAGGTCCTATTTTGGCGAAGACTCATCGTCAGAACTGCACTCACATTAATGTTTGGATGGCGTGTAGTCCTGGTACAAGTGGATCAGACACAGCAGTGCTGCTGGAGGAAATTACCAAAGTACAACCAAAATTGTTGAGCATCATGTAGGTAGCATCCTGTGAAATCCGACTTATAAATGACTAGAGGATGAGCACAAATGATGCAGCAACACGAGCTGGTGCTCATACCCATGTCATGTTCTGATTGGTCACTTCAGAAGAGCGTGCAGACTGGATGACAGTCCATCCTGGTGCTGCCAAGAGACGCTGTGGTAGTGCCAGGGAACGATTCCCTGATCGACCTTCGCTAGAAATATTACTTGATGAGTTTCTTAGGAAAGGGCAGCATGGTGGGTCGGACCTCTGCCTTATAACAAGGAGGTCATGGGTTCAAGGTCATAACAAGCGACCTGGATCCTTTCTGTGTGGAATCTGCATGTTCTACCCGTGTTTCTGTTGGTTTACTCTGGTTTCCTTCCACAGTCCAAAGACAATTAGTGTTTCTAAAGTGGCCCTTAATGTGTGACTGCGTGTGTGTGCTCTTGAACCCAGAGTTGCCATGTGGGCACCGGCTGGCCTGTGACCCCGTGTGGATTAAGTGGAAGATAATGGATGGTTGGATGGATGGATAGTTTCTCAGGATTTACTTCAAAATACACGGATTTCACAGATAGATGTGTTTACCTTTACTCTGGCAAGACTCTTTGATTTGATGGCTCGCAAAAATACAAATGGACACAACTGGGCACTTTTGGTGCTGTGCTCCTTGCAGAGATGGACATTTTAGAGCAGACGAAGCCATTGGTTGCGTCATTGCTTCTTGTTTGAGATTAGAATGGAAGTATGGATCAGGCTTCCTATTCATTATACTGCCTACAAGCTCACGGTGCATGAAGAGAATCAATATGGCACGGAAACTTGGCCAGAGAGACCGTAACCAGTTCGTTAATGCGACCAAAGTGAAGATCTGAGCCAGATCTAACATCTGAGTGGATGTGAAGTGACAGAGCTGCTGCACGGAAAATGCCAGAGGTACTGGAATAAAACAACATTAAAGATGTTTGAAGGATCCAGACAAGACAGCTAATCAGAAGGTAGGGAGCTCAGATCCCATGTTTGTCCAGCTGCCAGTGGCGGGGCCGTGAGCAAGGCCATTAAACTTCAACTTCAACTTCGCTCAGCTTATCTGATCATTACATTTGATTCATCTTGGTTAATAAGTGAAACAGTGGAGCAGTTCTTAGCACTGTTGCCTTACAGCTTCAAAGACCAGTGGTTCAATCCCTGGTTCATCTGTGTGGAGTTTGCATGTTCTCCCTGTGTCTGTGTCGGTTTCTTCCAGGAAGTTCTGTAAGTGTACCACTGTGTTTTTTAAGTGTAACTTTAAAAAGTTTTCCATGCACCGAGAAACTTGATATGCTTTCAGTAGCCAAAAGTTTGTGGACACCTAAAAATGACATCCAATAGCATTAGTATCGTTTTGTGTCCTTTTCTACAACAAATTTGACCCTTTTGAGAATTGTCATTAGATAACAGGACATGACTGTGAGGTCAGGCACTGATGTTAAACCTGGCTTACATTTGGCAAACCATTTGAGTATGAGCTTTGTTCTTTTTGTCTATTGAAATTCCATGCCTGTATGTGTTAAACTGTTGGCAGTGAGCATGGCTAAAATATTTCTCATATAAATAGTTGGCTACAAACTTTTTGGCATTCGCTGTCATGTTTTGTATGTTTGTGTTCAGATTGATATGCAATTTGTTTTTGATAATTATTTTTAAGTAGTTCTTGACGAGTTCTTTTAAGGGTAACGGCACAGCATCAAATTGCAAACCTTTTGTAAAGCGAAAACAAATTTTCAGGCCTTTTTTCAAACAACTCGGGCTTTGTTTTGGATATGCTGGAGTATCGCATAACAATCAGGAAATGCGCACAGAGTAATGATTTTAAGGCTTTCAGATACCCATCTCCAGGCATTTTCAAAATAGATTGTTATATATTTCTGTGTGTGTTTACAAATGGGCTTTCAGTATTGGCAAAATATGTTTTTATCTCCATTTTCCATCCTGTCAGCACTGTCTCAATATTGTTAGACAGAGCCTAAAAATGAAACCCAAGCAGATTAAAATGCTGGACTGTCCATATCCATGTGCAAATTATACTGTATTCAAAGTGTGCTCTTCAAAACCCAAGCTTGACCCACCAAAAGATTTGTTGTTTTAGCAATGGTATAACCACTACATGTATTTTGTCAACACCTAGACCTAAAGCCTCAAACTTAGATCCATGACTCCATAATACTCTCCACTAATCTTCAGCCTTTGGGGGCTTTAGCATATCTTTCCTTAGTAAATGACACATGAAATTCTACCTGGAGTTTGTATAAAAGCACCTAAAAACTTGTGTTCCTTTAACTCAACAAAACCTTCTTCCTTCAACAAGAGTGCTGCAATGATGGTTGACCTTTTAGAAGTTTCTTACATCTGCTTACAGGATCTCCTAGCCAGTGGTCACCTCTCTTATCAAGGCTGATTACTTAGTCTGATGGGGCAGCCAGCTCTAGAAAGAGTCCTGGTTGCTCTGGAGTCTGTCTATTTAAACATTACAAAGACCACTGTACTCTTGAAAACTTTCAGTGCAGCAGATTGTTGTAGCCTTCTCCCAACCTGTACAGTACTTGGACACAATATTACCTCTGAGCTCTACAGGAAGTTTTCTCCTCATGTCAAACCTGTCCCCTCAGGTTTTTGCTCTGATATGCATCATTAGCTGTGAGACCTCATATGGTCTGCCTTGGTGTGTCTTTCCAAATTGTGTCCATTCAGCTCAGTTTATCACATGTGGACTCCGGTAGAAGTGTAAAAACATTGTGATCAAGAGAAATGGGAAGCCTTCAGAGCTACAGGGGTTGGACAATGAAACTAAAACACCTGTCATTTTAGTGTGGGAGGTTTCATGACTTAATTGGACCAGCCTGGTGGCCAATCTTCATTAATTGCACATTGCACCAGTAAGAGCAGAGTGTGAAGGTTTAATTAG